>JAARMF010000096.1:58829-101968 GCA_022844705.1 Toxascaris leonina
AGTGATAATCGAAAGAGATGGCGAAAAGATGGGATCTTAAATTTTATTTCAAGTTTCCTATACACAGTTCTCACCACCTCTCTCCACTATCAGAGGAAATTTCGACAGGTTGCATCCGGGCGATTTATTAAATAAAGTAAAATGCTCACAACAAAACTCTTCACTTTCATCGCATTTTTTATTGGCCAATTAATTTCTCTTGTGGTTTTTATTTTCAGTAAAAACATCTGAAAATTGGAATATTGTGTCCTCCCATTCCAAAAAAAGGCCAACCTTCCCAGTGCAAGTTTGTCCGTCGATAAGTGGTCAAACTTTAAAGGTCCTGGCAACGCTCCAAGTAATATACGTCTGACGTCTGATAGACCACGTATGATCCACGTCGAATGGGATCCGCCATCCATTCCAAATGGCAACATTACTCGATATATCATCTACTATACTCCACTTGACGATCAGGTTAGGCAGTTCACTTATGAACGTTTCAAAAGAGCAGAGAAGGAAATAAACTGAGCAATGCAAAGCCAGTTGACTTACAAGCAATCATGTTCGCTTACGAAATTAGTTCCGAAATTCTGTCAAGTCAGTAGGTTCTGAATGAAGATAACTATATACATGGACGCAATTCTTATAGATTGTTGGAAAATTTTGAGGCACTAAAATAAATAGCTTTATATGCAATTTCGCGCAACAATGTTTGCTTGGCGAGCAAGCTGTCGAAATTTGATATTTCAGCTTGAACGCTACGTTGAAAGCAACCAAAATCCTATGCAATGAGAGGGAAACGTTTCAGCTAATTAGGTTACGCTGAGTGAAAAATTCTGGTAGATACGTTTTTAAAGCTTTGTGAGCTTTGTCTCAAGCTTAAATGGTGACAGTCAGGGTTGTTGAGATCTACACATGAGAATACATGAAAACTGATAGAAAGATCGAGATACGTGAATATTTGGAATTTGGAAATAAAAATAGCACTTTTTCTATTGTGAGATGTGATTGCTGCAAGCTGCAGCCTACTTTTCCTTCATCCTAGATCATCATTGTGATGAAAGTAATTGTCATAGATCAGAGTTGAAAGTGCTCTCGAAAGCGGAACATTGACGATCCCATAAAGAAGTATAANCGTCATAGATCAGAGTTAAAAATGCTCCCGGAAGTGGAATTATTGACGATCCCATAAAGAAGTATAAACACTCTAATATAAGAAGCAAACTTGGAGGTCTTTTCAGGACGCTAAGGAAAATAATAATAATAATAAAAGATATGTTAGGACGATAAAATGCGTTCGAAATATGAGTATGAGAAAGAATGCAAACAAATTAAAAGCAACTTTCAGAATATCGTTTATCAAATTGGGCAAGTACCAAAGAAGCCGATTACCGAGTGGATGACTTATCACAAAACTGGAGAGAAATTGAATACTGGTGAGCAAATAGCCGATTTGACCGACTTTGTCGAGCCTGATACCGCCTATGCGGTTGTTCTACAGGCGGCCAATCAAGATGGTCCTGGACCTTATTCGGAGCAACACACAATCCGAACAATGTCACGTGGTATGTGCTTGTGTGATTTCAGACTTTGCATTTTTCCATATCCCTTCAGATGGCAAATTTTGCGAATGGAAAATATTTTTAAGAGTATATAAGCATTACCATCTACTCCGTATTATCATCGTCGTGCTATCTAATGATGGTCTAACACCAAATATCCCTGCGATATCCGAACACCTCCGATTTGCCTCGGTGAACAGGTAATGTTAACAAATAAAAATCCAACGTTTGTCTGAGGATTCAAAACTGTTTTTGGATTTTCGGTCTGTATTCCTCCGACAGAATGAAATATTCAGGTCAAACGCTGCCACACGCAGCATTCAACAAGCGAAATATCCGCGTAGTACTTCGCATTTTTCTGAGTAACATTCAAAATCAACACTCGTACAGTCGGTGCTTCCTATCTTATGCGAAATTTCTCGAGAGATACTTTAGATTTCGGAGAGATGCACTCTAAGAAAGAGGAGGACCAATAAACCAATAAGTCTAAATGGCAGTTGATGGTGAAAAAAGGAGTCGATGTGGCTGTCGCATTTGTTCGCAATGCTGTCATGAGTAACATGGGAGAAAATATGTTGATGTAAGAGCGTGGTTTTTTCATAGAGTCATTTTCTTCATTACAGCAAGAGAAGGTCCACCTCAGGATTTGCGCGTAGAACCACAAGGTCAGCGGTCGGCGAATGTGGAATGGAAAAAACCTGAGACAACCGATCAACAACCGGTTGGATATGAACTCTTCTATATCAAGGCCGATGTGAAGATCTGGGAGGATGATTTGGCCAGTATCGGAGATTGGTTCGCTTCTTTTTTTCCTTTCTTTTTATCGTTGAACACTTCTTTTGAAACCATCCCCTTTTTGCTTGCACTAAATATTTCCCGCTAGCAATAATAAATGCGATATATACTCGTACTTAGTTGATTGATTTGCCTGAGGAGTTCTATTTGTGCTCATCATCTGTTACTACATTATCACGCCATAGTCAATCCGTATGATATTATTTTGCTCCGATCGGATGAGAAAAGAATTCTTTTTCGTGTAAAAACACATGATGGGTAAAGAACGTCGAATCTTCTTATATCCTTCGGCACCTCTGCGATAATTTAGTACTAATTTTATATGCGCATTCGATATCACTGGTTGCTAGATTTGAATATGCTGTAGCAGATTTTGAAGGAGGTGTTTGCAAGGAAATTGCAATAATTTGAGGCAACGACTGATTAGGTTTTCGATTCCCAAAGCACCAATTTTTTAGAGCTGTCAGCTGTTACAGTTGCATCAATAGACGCAAGATGGGTTATTTTTAGGGATAGAATTCCAATTTCCGAAACCGATGAAGGCAAGCTACGCTATCATATCGACAATCTCCTTGAACCTGATACCGAATATGTCTTCAAGATCAGAGCGATCTTCCCCGATGGACCTGGCGTTTTCTCGGATGCTTGCATCACAAAGACTTTGCCAGATGGTAAGCGCGATAGCTCCGAAAACAAAAGAAGGACGAAGGGCTCTAAACCACATTCTCATAGCTAACAACAAAACTCTGAATGAACTGAAATCCGAAGCAGATATATTGTCTGGAATTCTCGCAATGCTCACTAAATAGTGTTTGATAGCAATAACTGTAATTCATGTTATTTTTTGGATCGTTCATGCCTAGAAAGATTAAGAAAATATGCGCCATTAACAGTTTCACTTATCAGAAATTAGTTGCATCATAAATGATGAAAGTAAAGCGGAATGCTCACTAGAGTTTACAACTCAACTAGCAGTCTCAGGAGTCCTTTCAGGATGGAAACTATTTTCACGTTGGTTGCGCAGATTTGGAAAAGCTAAAATACGCATATTTCACAACACAACGAGGATTCAGTGAGATATAAAAAAGACAATCACTGAGAACACAGTCAAGTTTAAGTAGTATAATGTAGGTTAAAATCACGGAACTTTGCCACTATCATATTGCTATCTTGTGATTTCAATTCTTAGGAGGACGGATATATACAGTCATATATATACGTCCGGACAACGCATCCCCGTAATGCGCTTTTGCAGTGATTTGCGAAAAACGTGCAATAAATGGCTTGCCGAAGAAAATAGCGACAATTTTTATTCAAGATCTTTCATTGCTTTTAGATTTTCAATTCTTATTCAGGAAACGCACCATATATTATGATATCGAATGGTGATCATGGAGTGGAAGGAACTAGCCACATTGATGTATTGCCTGGCTCGGCGCTAAACGTTTTTTGCAATGCGACCGGAGTGCCACAACCATCAGTGAAATGGATTCGCTCTGGGAGTTTGCCGATTGATCCTAGCTGGGTTCGTTCAAACAGCTCATTTGTTACTGCTCTAGAAGGAACAACTCACGTATTTATGTTTTTAATGAAGATCTCCAATGTTTGTTTTTTTTCTCTACAATACCAGGCAAACCGCCATTATCTATAGATTACAGAATAGATTACAGAACTTCCTCTCTTTGTGTAGATGCATGAAACAAAGGATGAGAATTTCACTACTTGGGGCGTCAAAATCGGGAGGTGGAGATGGAATGTGATACTATATAAATGACAGTTAAAGATGTCATTAGTATGAGAGGAGAGGTATAAGCGAAGAGTGCAGGGAACAGCGGAGGCTGATCTCTGATCCCTCGTTATGTAGGCGAGAAAATTATTCACCTCTGACTGCCGCTTCCATTCCCTCCTTTAAAATTTTCCATGCCATCAGGTGTAAGAGGTCAATGCTTGAAGGTGGAAGCAGATGAAAAACACGCGAGATGGACACTCAAAGTGGCTAACATCACCGAAGACACTTCGTTCAATTGTGTTGCTCAAAGTCCGCTCGGACTCGCCAACTGGACAATCAATGTGCAGTTGATCCCGGGTAAGAATGCATTCGTTCAACGATAAGTTATCTTATGGTCAAAAAGACTCTTTCTCTTACAGATGGATTTCATATAAGCAATGAACTCAACACACAATATAAAATAGACTCGAACGAGAACAAAACATTTTGGGGATTATTGCAGTCATATTCGGAAGCATATCATGGAGGTGCTGAATCAGCTCTGTCCTTCACAACATTAAAATTGTCGCACTTCTTCTCCTTTCACTACTTTCAGAAATTGTCCCAACCACATTTCTTCAGTGTGTTACATTGTCGGATATTCCTACATATCTCTAATAAACTGATTTCCGCATCTTCCTTTAAAATTCTTTCAACTGATATATTTCGTGAGCTATTTAAATTTTAGGAATAGCTTCGAACATAAAAGAACAGCGTCGATCCTTTATTGCAATAGGATTATTATATCAAGCATGATACTTGCTAGACTTCCACTGTCAACGACCACCAACGATAAAAAAGTTCTAGAAGGGTTTTTTTTAAGATCTGAGTACGACATGGAAAACCGATTTCGTGCTACCGAAAAATGAGAATGGTGAAGTTGCGCTTCACTTCACTGACAATTTGCCCGATTATCTCAAGGAGCCTGTAAGAATTTTTATATTTTTAAAGCAATTCCAACTATAAATTGCAACTTACACAACATCCAACACAGAGAGCAGCAAATGTTTCTTGGCTGCTATTTGCAAAATATGTCTATCGATAACAACTCAGTGTAAGATATAGGGAGAAAGTTGATACAAAATCGGTATAATAGATGTATGGTCCCATTGAATTGGCAAAAGTAATTCATAGTATTTGGCGTTCAAATGAAGGCTTGGCTTTCACCTATATTGTATCCTCAACGATGTGAAGGGAATGCAATATCCAAGCAGGGCAATGATTGGAAATGAGTTGCTTCCTAAATCCTCATCACTAGACTGCTGGCAACCCGCACCTTTCATCATTTCGTTTTCTCTAGAAAGCTCTAGCACGTTTACTACTGCATCCTTATCAGCAGGAAACACCATTGTTAAGCAGAAATATGTATACAACTTATGCATTCGCACATTTTGTCAACAATCTTTAAAGCCGATGCTCCATAACGACCACTTTACTCTTTGCTTAACTCCTGAAAAGATAAATATATAAATAAATGAGCATACGAATTGAATTCGTTTGCTAAATTATGTATTGAATTCGTATGGCAAATTATCTTCTCGAAAAGAGCCAAAAGTTTCTATTGAGATGAAATCTCAGTCTTGCTTTAGAACGATTGGGCAATCTATTGGACCGATAATCCGACAGAACCAATGGATAAGTGGAACAAAATACCTAGCGATAAGAGACCACTAGCGAGGATCACTGTACCCGAAATGGAGCCTGGAACGAAGTACCACCTCGTTATAGAGCAGCCTTCCGAAGGAATCAAAACACCAGTGTTCGAAATAATGACACCTAGTAAATCATTTTCATTTGCTGCTATATATGGATACATGAGGTCAGCGCCATTTCCTACGGGAACGCAGTTCAAGCAGTACTCTTACTGAGGCAGCGGGGTTCTCCTAAAATAGTTTGCATACATTCGGGATTGCCCTCTTCGCGTGAAAGCGAGTTGGGTAGCGAAACAGAATTTCATTGTGTATCGCAGCATAACTTTGAAAGGTTAGCAAATAGAGTATACAAAGTTATAGCGAATTTTGTTGAGCAACTCACAAAATTGTGCACTTTTGCATGCGAAAATATTGACGTTATAGGAGGGAGGGATTGAGTGATATGCTATGGANGTTAGCAAATAGAGTATACAAAGTTATAGCGAATTTTGTTGAGCAACTCACAAAATTGTGCACTTTTGCATGCGAAAATATTGACGTTATAGGAGGAAGGGATTGAGTGATATGCTATGGACCACATTCTAAGGAAGCGCAATGTCTATCACTGATGGAAAAATATTAGCGAGACGAATCAAGATGGCTGAGGACGTAGAAAGGAGTTAGTGTTGAATGAATGCAACAGATGATAGCGCATCAGCTGAACAACGACGTAGCACATGCCGTGAAAATTTTTGTATGTCATACACAAGCATATTTCATTACGCAGCCGCAGCCTTATAATGGCAGAAATATCTCTGCATAACAATGCACAACCAAATTTCAGTCACTTCAAATGTTTTCCTCCAAAAAAAGCGAAACTGTTTTCTTTAGAACCTGCGAGTGAAATACGCGTCGGTACAAACCTTAACGGTGAAACTGTGCTCGACTTCAAGCCTGCTGTTGCTGCTGAGCCTATAAAGGTGATCGTTTTTTTTTCAGTGGTATCAATTCCTTCATAGATAGCGATATACGTAATCCCACATTTCAGTTCAAAACGAAGTGATATTCACCTTTTCACATTTCTCTAAAAATCACAATATTAGCAACATTACAGAATTTGAATTTCATATATCGTAGACATTGGGGAAGCGAATGAGAAGTTGGGCTGCTGAGGCGGAAAGCTAGCACGACCCGAGCTTTTGCTGTAGAGTTCACCAATCTCGTTAATTATCCCAAAGTTATATTCAACTATCGCAAAATTATGAAAAAGCTTAATAATGCGTCTTCTACGAAGCGAACCATCTGCACAGACTCCCTGCTGCAAAAAGTCGTTTCCCGATAATACCATGCTGATTGTTTTAAAAAGCCTCATATTTTTACGGTACCTTTATGTGCTAATTGGTCTCTCATCGAATGATGAGTGAAACGAATTTGATGATAGAAATTCACCAAATGCCTAGATCAACTATTTAATCTACAAAAATTTCTCGTAGATCCGAAATGATTTTCAAAATTTGCAAGGAAATTGAGACATGCAAAGAAAACAGGTTTTCAAAAAATTTGCCTTTTTTGAGTGCCAGATGAGCGTGCAAACGCCGAGTGGCATGAACTTAGGGGAGAACAAGATTAGATGACTGTTGCTGTGAACGCAAGTTTTTGGGATTGCTTATGAAAGTGTACCATTTGTAGAGGGATCTCACATACTTTCTGCGAAAATCACATAAATGCTAGGTTAAGCGCTCATGATCAAACGTTTAATATAACAGATTGTATAATCAAAACTATGGTGTCATCAAAAATATTCGTTAAGTATAAAGAACACTTTAGGAATCGTTTACCAAATGTATAAGTACATTCGAAATTGCTTATTCACATAGGAACATCTTAGAAATCATTTGCTAAAAATAGAAAAACTTTAGAAATATCTCATCAAATATTGGCCAGACGACGATCCATCAGCAGTGACCTACATGGAAACACCAGTGAACGTTACGGATCAGATAGTTGTCGATGGATTGCTTCCCGATACTGATTACAGTTTCATGGTTCGTCGTTTACCTCATGCATTCATCTGACACCCGGACCTTTTAACATTAGTGGGAATTTTTTTTAGCAATACATGGGAAATTCAACGAATTTTGTGGATATCATCTGGCTTATTTGCTCTAAAAACGGAGAAAATTTTTAAGTGAAGCATCCAGCATTATTTTCTTACATTACTTTCAAAGGTAGATCGATCTTCATCAACGATTTCTGAATACAAGGAAATTGCGCTGGAAATTTGCACTAGAAATTTCAACTTATGATACTGCAACGGTCCCGAAAGCTATTAATGAAGACTTCAGATATCTTCGGAAGAGATTATTTATAGGTTTCTGCGAAATTCGACGAGGGTGACAATCTGCCTAGCGAACCCGTGAAGATAAGGACGCCCTCTGGAGGTAATTTGAACTTCATTCATTGAATTTTGGCTCAACAGTAAAATTATTTGTTTCACATAGGGTTATAATTTGAAATGAAGAGCAACACTCGACTTTCTTCGATTATACGAGAAGTTTGAAATGAGTGGCAGTTCAGTTCCCCAACGACATATACACTTGAGTGTCTGTGTCTGTCTGCCTTCTCGTACAAATTGTTTTAGTTTGCGAAAGATAAAAGCTGCGTATAAAATATAGTATGTGGATTACAAATTACGCGGCAAGACAGCATACCAAATTCAATTTCTTGATGGTCATCTCCACGACCAGTTATTGACACATAAACGTGATTACTAATTTGGATAGCTGAGCCACGCCGTACTGACCATCGTGATCCCTACAAGAATGTTTTTGCTCGTGGTTGGTGCTGCAACAAAGATGTAAAGATAACGGATAAATGTGTTACAGGATAAATACATGCTAAAGGAATAGGAAATTAGGAAGAGAGGGCTATAGGGAAACATAATAGTCTTGCTGTGATCTAGGTACGTAATACATCCTAGGTCTTGGGGTATAAGAAGCACACTGAAAGATCTGATCTTTTCGTGGCCTGGCTATATCTTCTTCCCTAACATTCGTTCAGTTTTAACTTATGGCCAAAGTTGGTTAAAAAAGTTGCTGACTTATCATTCGAATAGCTGGAATACAAAACAGCGACACCTGTCCTCTGAACGTCGCTTTTTAAGAACTTATTTGATTATAACAACGATAATCAGAGGTACACATGTTGAGAAACCGTCACGACGCAAGCTACTCTTCCAGTTTTTCAATGGTTTTGGGTTACCTGTCTCTCGTCACGGTTTCCAAACAATGCGTCCATTTCCCATGTGCCTGACAAATGACTATTCCTATAACGATTTTTTCCCTGTTACGGTTAGCATTTGCTGCGGCTTCTCATTTGTTCAACGGAATAATAAATTATATGAGAAAGGAATTTTCAGTTCGGATACTCAAGTAGAACTGTGACAGGGTTGGTGACTTGAACTTCACATCTTGCAAAATTCTATAATTGTCACTGTCTGCTGATGAGGATCGTCAAAATGGCACATTCACAGAAGTGAAACAATATCCATTCAGATTTTTTGAGTTCACCGACCAGACATGCGAGAGAAGAAACGATTGCTAGAATCAACAACATTTATGGAGCGTGCAATCAAATAAATGTGCAAATGAATGAATGCACTTTCTACGGCAGTTGGTTTAGCAACGAAGCGGAGAATGTCCACTTCAAATCTTCATTAATATGATAAATTGTCGGGCATCTCAATGCCATCTAAGTGGTACATTTTAAGACTAATTAAAATTGACGACGATTGATGAACAGATGCACAGACCAAATGCCTCATCGCAATTATTCATATACAGATAATTCTCGACGCAAATTCTTTGATGAGGTTATAGCTTGTAGGCGCATGCGTGATGCACTCTTTCGTCAAACTGTTGACAAGTGAATTAATATTTAAATCAGTTTATGCAGATTTAAATGCAGTTTGGCCCATTTCCAGTTATACACCTTGTCTACAGACATACTTAATCCTTCCCAATCCCACTGCCACACCTCTCTGATGGTGCGAACGCCTCGGAGAACCAGTTGAGCGAAACGAAGGCAGCAGTTTTTTTTTTTTGAAACCACCCTTGATCCCATGTTTTTACGGAAATCTGGACTGTTGTTGAGAACTTGTTGGGAAAAGAAATGCCTCGAAGATAAAAACAATAAGAATCGCTTATTTTTTTTCCATGATACACCTTTTTAGCCATTCAACGGGAAGCTGACAACTCATATTTAGCGAAGGAAAAGAACAACAACGGAAAATCATGGAAAAAAATGATAATAACGAACGAAAATTCTTGTGCTTGGCAAAAATGTGAGGAATTGCATAAGGATGTTCGAAAGGAACAGTAATATGATAGTGCCAAGAAATCAACTGGCTAATGTTGCAGTCCGTCATCCATGTGGCAGTGATTCATCGTTGCAGATATTCAATGCGATTGTGCCCACGCATGTATGTTCGAAGAAGACGAAGAAGGGGCTGTTGTGACGTCCTGTTATTGTCATAGCGGCTTCAAACTAGCTGACGACAAGAAGTCATGCGAGCCAGTAGAAGAAGAAGGAGAACGTGGTGTTATACAGGTTGGTTCTATTGGCTTCGTGATCTTTTGAGCATCGTTTTTTGTAGTCATTCAGCAGTGGAATCGTAATCTTGCTAAAATTACTGCTTGATTGAAAAGATGCTACCTACCTCTGATAGCAATTGTCCTAATCTTTTAACTTTGGCAGAATGCCGTATCACTGGCTATGTATGTACGTATCTGCTTGTCCAGTAATTTAAATTCGAGAGGCATAGAACCGACGGCGAGTTCGCAATCATAATCCATATCTCAAGCTCAGGTCTTGGTTTCAGCTGCCTCAAGACTTATCTCTTTCTGTCCAAATAATCGGCATTCATGAGCATCTTAAGAATAGTGCCTGAAATTTGTTTTGCATGTGTTCAGATGCCTTCTGGGAACAAATTTTTACTTACTGCATAGTGCCGCCGTTCAGTTTTCTGCAAAAACTCATCATTTCATGTTTTTTCATTGTCTGCATATATTTTCACAGCCAACCTGCTTGATAGGTTGGATTGCGAGAATTCATCTTGTGCCAATTTCTCTGGCATGCTTTTTCACCCGTTTAGTTTGAGTGATTTGACGAAATGCGTCTGTTTTAAATAAATGGACTTCATTAAAAGAACGGCTGCATGCGAGCTAAGCAATGAGCTGGAAAGTGACTAAATGCAATAGTCTGTATCAACTTGCAGTGGTTGATCAGATGGAATGGAAATTTCTTCGTACAGATCGTTTGTGTATTGTTTGAAGTTGGAGGCAAACGGCAATCTAATGCAGCAATCTGCAGTGGGTAGTCGTGGATGACTTCAAAATTTGAATGAATGCTTGTTCGTGAGGAAGAATCTAGCACTTGTTTTTCTCTTGCAAATTCAAAACATCGACATATACGAAGATTTTTTTATATCAATTAACGAAAATCTGAAAAAATTTCGACCAAACTGTGGTCTCAATCCAATCCCTCCTCTCTTTTCGGATGTTATCGTATGTGATTTTTCAGGTCACACCCCCCACGTTCATTTCGGAACATGAACATCCTGAAGAACTCTCAACAACGCCATCGGCTTATGAAGAACGCTTTCCTAAAACGACCTCTAGCACAGTGCAGCCAGAAGTTCCTACTGAGATCCTTCCAACTGATGAAGCAGGTCGGATAATATGGCCCGATGGTCAGCCGATCGCAACTGATGCGAGTGGAAGAGCACTCGGGAAAGACGCTTCACTGTTACCGACGAATGAAGAGGGACAGTTCTTGTTTATTCCTACTGAGCAGCCATCAGCTCCATATCCAACGGATGAAATGGGACGAGAAATCCTACCGGTTGTTGGACCTGACGGAATTCCGCTAGCCACTAACTCCCAAGGCGAAATCATCGATAACAATGGTAATCCAATCAACAGGGACGACGATGGCCTACCCATTGGACCGGATGGTAACCCTCTCAGAAAGAATCAGAAAGGAGAGTGGGTGTATCCGGTTGTTGGGAAAGACGGGCAACCACTGCCTACAGATGTTAATTTGCGACCAATCTATACTATCGTCAAAGCCGACGACACACCATTCAACACAAACGAAGATGGCCTCAACATCGACGAAGACGGCAACGTCATCCCTACAGATTCGGCGGGAAGGCCAGTTGGACAGGATGGCTCTCCGTATCCAACTGATGAAGACGGCAGATTTGTCGTTGTTAGTGAGGGCGAAGAACCTGAACAAATTCTGCCTACGGATGAGCTCGGGCATACAATTTACCCGCTTGTATTCCCTGATGGTAAAGAACTGCCGACAGATGAAACGGGGCACTACGTTGATGAAAACGGAAACTCGATACCAACAAACGAAGCAGGTTTGCCAGTTGGAGAAGATGGATCTGTGCTACCACGAGATGACAGTGGACAATTCATTTACAGTGGTGGCTACGTAACGCCAACGGATGCCAGTGGTAGCCCAATCAAGGTTCTTCACGAGGGGAAACCACTCAAGTACAACAAAGAAGGCCAATTTATAGATCCTGATGGTAATACATTAGCAACCAACAAATATGGTCATCCTGTGAACGCCCACAATGAAGTACTGCCTACATCATCTGATGGTGCCTTTATTCTACCGAAACGGTTCGAAAAGCCTGATCAAGAATTGGGAAGGGAACTCAAAAAAGTTCCGATAATCGGTCCAAATGGCGAACTGCTTCCAACGAATGCATATGGAGAGATAGTAGGGCCCGATGGCAAGCCAGTGCCAACAGACGAAGCTGGCCGACCACTAAACAGCAGGGGAGAACCGCTCCCAACAGACAACCAAGGAAATGCTCTATACCCTGCTCAACCACTTGATACTCAACATCTGCCGACTGATCGCAGCGGTCGCCCTGTCTATCCAGCTATCGGCATCGATGGCAAGCCATTACCAACAAACGAAGATGGAGCCCTCATTGGGCCTGACCGTCAACCACTTCCGACCAACGCAGCAGGCGTACCTGTCAACAACAGGGGGCAACCCTTACCCACTGATAACATCGGAAACGTAATCTATCCTGCTAAAGGGCTTGATGCTGATGTTGGTCCGACAGACACGAACGGCAGACCAGTTTACCCCGTGATTGATGCCGATGGGCAACTTCTTCCTACAAACGACGACGGTGCCGTTGTTGGTCCAGATGGCAAACCGCTACCTACGAACGCAGCAGGCGTTCCAGTGAATAATCGCGGTAAACCACTTCCAACAGATGCATACGGAAACGCTATATATCCCGAGGAAGGACTTGACGCCGCCATACTTCCCACTGATCGCAGCGGCAAACCGATTCATCCCGTGATTGGCCCTGACGGAGAGCTACTTCCGACTGATAGAAGTGGAGCTGCAATAGCCCCCGATGGCCGCCCTATCCCAACAAACGCTGTCGGCGCACCGGTTAATAACCGCGGCGAACCATTGCCCACGGATTCAGATGGGAATGCTATTTACCCAGCTAGGGGAATGGATGGTGAACTCTTCCCCACCGACATCAATGGAAGACCTATCCATCAAGTGATTGGCCCGGATGGAAAGTTAATGCCGACAGATGCAGAAGGTGCCGTTATTGGACCAGATCGTAAACCGCTCCCAACCAACGCTGCAGGCGTTCCTGTCAACAATCGGGGAAAGCCTCTTCCCACAGACAAGGATGGGACTGTTATATATCCAGCAAAGGGACTTGACGCAGAACTCGGTCCGACGGATGAAAGTGGCAGACCAGTTTACCCCGTGATTGGTTCCGATGGGCAGCTTCTTCCTACAAATAACGACGGTGCCGTTGTTGGTCCGGATGGCAAACCCCTACCTACCAACGCAGCAGGTGTTCCAGTGAATAATCGCGGTAAACCACTTCCAACGGATGCATATGGAAACGCTATATATCCTGAGGAAGGACTTGATGCAGCCATACTTCCTACTGATCGCAGCGGCAAACCGATCCATCCCGTAATAGGACCTGACGGAGAGCTACTTCCGACTGATAGAAGTGGAGCTGCAATAGCCCCCGATGGCCGGCCCATTCCAACAAACGCTGCCGGCGAACCGGTTAATAATCGAGGTGAGCCATTGCCCACGGATTCCGATGGAAACGCTATTTACCCTGCAAGAGGAATGGATGGGGAACTTTTGCCCACCGATATCAATGGAAGGCCTATCCATCAAGTGATTGGCCCGGATGGAAAGCTAATGCCGACAGATGCAGAAGGTGCCGTTATCGGACCAAATCGTAAACCACTCCCAACCAATGCTGCAGGTGTTCCTGTCAACAGTCGAGGAGAACCCCTCCCCCCAGACACTAGTGGAACTGTCATATATCCAGCAAAAGGACTTGATGCGGAACTTGGTCTGACTGATGAGAGTGGCAGACCAATTTACCCTGTCTTTCGCCCCGATGGGCGGCCACTCCCTACTAATGACGACGGTGCCTTTGTTGGTCCTGACGGACAAATAATACCTACCAATGCAGCAGGCGTTCCAGTGAATAATCGAGGCAAGCCACTTCCGACGGATGCAAATGGAAACGTTATATATCCCGACGAAGGACTTGATGCTGTCATTCTCCCCACCGATCGCAGCGGCAAGCCAATCCATCCTGTGATAGGCCCTGACGGAGAACCTCTTCCAACGGATAGAAGTGGAGCAGCAGTTGCTCCGGACGGTCGCCCTATTCCAACAAACGCTGCCGGCGCACCGGTCAATAATAGAGGTGAGCCACTGCCCACNGCCCATTCCAACAAACGCTGCCGGCGAACCGGTTAATAATCGAGGTGAGCCATTGCCCACGGATTCCGATGGAAACGCTATTTACCCTGCAAGAGGAATGGATGGGGAACTTTTGCCCACCGATATCAATGGAAGGCCTATCCATCAAGTGATTGGCCCGGATGGAAAGCTAATGCCGACAGATGCAGAAGGTGCCGTTATCGGACCAAA
Organism: Toxascaris leonina; assembly: GCA_022844705.1. Lineage (NCBI taxonomy): Eukaryota > Metazoa > Nematoda > Chromadorea > Rhabditida > Ascarididae > Toxascaris > Toxascaris leonina. Next base: position 73,595 of record JAARMF010000096.1, read on the forward strand.
TCGTAAACCACTCCCAACCAATGCTGCAGGTGTTCCTGTCAACAGTCGAGGAGAACCCCTCCCCACAGACACTAGTGGAACTGTCATATATCCAGCAAAAGGACTTGATGCGGAACTTGGTCTGACTGATGAGAGTGGCAGACCAATTTACCCTGTCTTTCGCCCCGATGGGCGGCCACTCCCTACTAATGACGACGGTGCCTTTGTTGGTCCTGACGGACAAATAATACCTACCAATGCAGCAGGCGTTCCAGTGAATAATCGAGGCAAGCCACTTCCGACGGATGCAAATGGAAACGTTATATATCCCGACGAAGGACTTGATGCTGTCATTCTCCCCACCGATCGCAGCGGCAAGCCAATCCATCCTGTGATAGGCCCTGACGGAGAACCTCTTCCAACGGATAGAAGTGGAGCAGCAGTTGCTCCGGACGGTCGCCCTATTCCAACAAACGCTGCCGGCGCACCGGTCAATAATAGAGGTGAGCCACTGCCCACGGATGCTGACGGCAACGCTATTTACCCTGCAAGAGGAATGGATGGTGAACTTTTGCCCACCGATATCAATGGAAGGCCTATCCATCAAGTGATTGGCCCGGATGGAAAGTTAATGCCGACAGATGCAGAAGGTGCCGTTATCGGACCAAATCGTAAACCACTCCCAACCAATGCTGCAGGTGTTCCTGTCAACAGTCGAGGAGAACCCCTCCCCACAGACACTAGTGGAACTGTCATATATCCAGCAAAAGGACTTGATGCGGAATTTGGTCCGACTGATGAGAGTGGCAGACCAATTTACCCTGTCATTGACCCCGATGGACGGCCACTCCCTACCAATGACGACGGTGCATTTGTCGCTCCTGATGGACAAATAATTCCTACCAATGCAGCAGGCGTTCCAGTGAATAATCGCGGCAGGCCACTTCCAACGGATGCAAATGGGAACGCCATATATCCTGACGAGGGACTTGATGCTGTCGTTCTCCCGACCGATCGCAGCGGGAAGCCAATACATCCCGTGATTGGCCCTGACGGAGAGCTACTTCCGACTGATAGAAGTGGAGCTGCGATAGCTCCCGATGGCCGCCCTGTCCCAACAAACGCTGTCGGCGCACCGGTTAATAATAGAGGTGAGCCACTGCCCACGGATGCTGACGGCAACGCTATTTACCCTGCAAAAGGAATGGATGGTGAACTTTTGCCGACTGATATCAATGGAAGGCCTATCCATCAAGTGATTGGCCCGGATGGAAAGTTAATGCCGACAGATGCAGAAGGTGCCGTTATTGGACCAGATCGTAAACCGCTCCCAACCAACGCTGCAGGCGTTCCTGTCAACAGCCGGGGAAAGCCTCTCCCCACAGACAAGGATGGGAATGTTATATATCCAGCAAAGGGACCTGACGCAGAACTCGGTCCGACGGATGAAAGTGGCAGACCAGTTTTTCCCGTCGTTGGCCCTGATGGGCAACTTCTCCCTACAAATGACGACGGTGCCGTTGTTGGTCCAGACGGTAAACCCCTACCTACCAATGCAGCAGGCGTTCCAGTGAATAATCGAGGCAAGCCACTTCCAACGGATGCAAATGGAAACGCCATATATCCTGACGAGGGACTTGATGCTGTCGTTCTCCCGACCGATCGCAGCGGGAAGCCAATACATCCTGTAATAGGTCCTGATGGAGAACCTCTTCCAACGGATAGAAGTGGAGCAGCAGTCGCTCCCGATGGTCGTCCTGTTCCAACGAACTCTGCAGGCGCACCAATTAATAACCGTGGTGAGCCACTGCCAACAGATGCTGAGGGAAACGCCATTTACCCTGCAAATGGAATGGATGGTAAGCTTTTACCCACTGACATAAACGGAAGACCTGTCCATCCTGTCATTGGCCCGGATGGAAGGTTGTTGCCGACAGATGCTGCAGGTGCCGTTATTGGGCCAGACGGTGAAACGCTTCCGACGAATGCTGCAGGTGTGCCTGTCAACAACCTGGGAGATCGCCTTCCCACAGACAGTAGTGGCAACGTCATATATCCTGCTAAAGGACTCGATGCGGTGCTCAGCCCTACGGACGACAATGGGCGACCAGTCTATCCTGTGATCGGCCCCGATGGAAGACTTCTGGCTACTGACCAATACCATGCTGTTTTGGGGCCCGATGGTGAACCTATTCCAACTATTGCGGCGGGAGTTCCTGTCAATAACAAGGGAGAGTTGTTGCCAACGGATAGGACTGGGCATGTAATATTTCCTATTGGTGGACTGGATGCGGAACCACTCCCTACTGACAAAGATGGCAAACAAATTCATCCGGTTCTTGGACCTGACGGTGTGCCACTTCCGACGAATTCAGATGGTTTTCCAATCGCGCCTGATGGTGAACCCATTCCGACAAATAATGCAGGATGGCCAGTCGATAACGAGGGACGCCCTATGCCGACAGACGTCTACGGTAACGTCGTCTACCCTGTTAAGCTTCCTGACGGCTCTCCTCTTCCAACTGACAAGAGAGGGAAACCTGTTTATCCTGTTATTGGTCCTGATGGACAGCCATTACCAACAGATGAGAGTGGTGGCGTTCTTGGTTTGGATGGTCAACCGATTCCAACAAATGCAGCTGGAAAGCCGATCGGTGAAGATTCTTCACCGCTGCCAACTGACGAATATGGCAGAGTGGTTCAGCTTCCTGCAGAAGAATCTACAACTTTATTCGCGACGGATGAATATGGCCATATCATACACCCTGTTGTTGACTCGGACGGATTTCCACTGCCCAGAGATGAAAGTGGGGCATATATTTCAAAAGATGGGAGAACTGTGGAAGTTAATGACGAAAATCTACCTGTTGGTCCCGACGGAAAAGTTCTACCAACGGATTCTTATGGTAACTATATCTATCCAGATGTCGACGATGCAGGTAGGCCACTACCTACTGATTCATCTGGAAGATCAATTTACACCGTTGTAGGACCGGATGGAAAACCCTTCCCAACGACGAGTGATGGGTCGATCGTAGGGCCCGATGGTCGCATTATTCCAACCAGCGCTTCTGGCAAGCCCCTTGGCCCCGATTCCTCCCCCTTACCAACCGATTCTCACGGTCGAATTCTCTACCCTGAGGGACCATTGTTCCCTACTTCAAAGCCAACAGATGCAAGTGGACGCGTTATTTCCCCAGTTGTGGATCGGCATGGAAGGCCACTACCAACAGATAAGAGTGGTCGATTCATAGGTCGCGGCGGGCAGCCTCTTGAAACCGACGCTGATGGTCGACCAGTTGGTGATGATGGACATCCTCTTCCTGTGGATGATAACGGCAACTACGTATACGATACAGGCAAGCCTGTCCTCACTGATTCAAGCGGGAAACCTATTTACAAAATACTGGATCCCAAGGGTGAGCCCCTGCCAACGAACGCCGACGGATATTTTCTTAAGGAAGATGGACAAATATTACCGACCGACGAATTTGGAGCTCCACTGAAGGTAGATGGGTCACCGCTGCCAACAGACTCGGAAGGAAATTTCCTTTGGCCCACGGAAATAATGGAAGTCGCTCCTGCTGAAAAGCCTTATCTTATTATCACGGAAGAGGGTGAGATATTACCGAAAGACAGCTACGGAAGATATGTGGACCCCAATGGAGACCCTATAAGAGTTAACGAGAACGGCAAACCACTCAGACCTAACAACGAAGTCATGCCAACCAATAATGATGGCAATTATGTGCTTTCAAAAGCAGATTACGTTGGAAGAGCCAAAACCGCTAAGCCTACCGAATTTCTTGTTATCGGGCCCGACGGCAGTCTTCTTCCGACTAATTCGGAAGGCGCCGTGCTTGCTCCTGACGGAAAGCCAATTCCAACTGCTGAAGATGGTAGACCTCTTTCAGAAAAAGGATTACCGCTGCCGACGAGTGAAGATGGCAAGTTCCTCTTCCAAACAACCGAGCGAAGCCCGATAGCGCCTATAGAAGGCGTTTTCGGTCCTGATGGAGAATTGCTGCCGACTGATGAAAGTGGCAATTACCTGTCAATTGATGGCCGTAAGATCGAAAAAGACGATGAAGGAAAACCACTGGGGCCTGATGGTAGAATTTTGCCTACTGATGAGTACGGAGGCTATATTTATCCAGTAACTGGCCCCGATGGTGCTCCGCTTCCAACGGACAGAAACCACCGCCCGATTTATACGGTGATCGGACCTGATGGAGCTCCGCTTCCAACAGATGAGAGTGGGGTCGCAGTTGGTCCCAATGGTCAACCAATTCCAACAAACCGTGCAGGCCGTCCTCTAGGTGCTGCCGGTGCCATTCTTCCAACTGATTCTCTCGGTCGTGTTGTGTTCTCGACACCGAAGAGTGACTGCGAAACCAAGCTTGGAGTGATGGATGTTGTCATTGCAATCAACACAGAATCAGTCGATTCTGAAGGTTTCAACCACGCTAAGCGTGTGATCAGAGATCTGATTGATGAGCATTTCGATCTTGCGCCGGACATGACACAAATCGCGGTGATTAAATACAGTGGCACCGCGGAAGTGCCTATTACACTAGGTGGCTACAACGAGAAAATTGAATTGCTCAATGAACTGATGATGTTGCAAAGAAATGAGTCGAAAGAAACTTCAAAACTTAACGTCGGAGTCAACGCGGCGCAACAACAGTTTATCACCTTCGGTCGCAGCACAGCTGGAAAACTCCTCATCGTTATAACAGATGGACAAGACATGTAAGCATTCTGCGGGAATTCCGGTCGTGTGCAATGCTGCGCAGAAAAAAAAAACGTCAGAATACTCGTTCGAAAAACAAAGATCAAGTAGAAAAAACTTTAAACTCTTTCTGCCACTAAAAGCAGAGTAACCGCGTCTGTTGTTTGTTGCACAAGGCGGTAGAGTCAAACGTCTATTTGCCGTAGCACCAGCATTTGAATATGCATCTCTTTATGAATGCAGTGAGTCACAATGAGGAGGTAACATCCCTAAATAGAATATTTGTAAATTTCAGCTGTTTGAACTTGAGCTTTGACCCAAGTCTTCATCTAAAATTTCGACCAACGTAATTCAGCTCGGTGAATTTTATAATAAGCCACAAAAATATCCAAGCCATGTTGCTCCCAAAGGATGGGAAGCGCAATAAGAACAACTCTTAGGAATGTTGTGAAGATGTAGAAAAATGTGTTTAAAAATTTTAAACAATAGGCTACCATAAAATTCTCTTTGACTGAAACTATGATGACTTAGACCAGCCTTTCAAACTACATAGAAATCTATGAAGGAAAAGGAATTTCGAACCCAGAAAGTGTATTTAGACCTCCCCAATACGAAACATCCGATCGTATTTTAAAATGAACGGATCCATTGCATATTTTTGCGCGTTTTGACAAAAGTACAGTCACAACTTCAAGTTCGATATAAACCGGAAGCATCAAAACGTGTAGATCTGCTTTCTCAATTTGATCTTATGCCCCCTGATTTCGGATTTACCAATCCAAGGTATGTAAGTACTCACAAACAATGAATTTTCAATTCTCAACTCGTGGCTACGTCTCCTTATGCTGACAGCTTAACGTCTCATATAGTCTTGAACAAATTCTCTTCTTCCTCTCAAATGCAGATGTTCCATCAGAATGGGGATCCCATAGCTTTTTTGGCTGCTACAGAGATAAACTATACACTCTTCTTATAATCCTATTCGATTCATTCCGAAGTCAGGGCGAAGTTGATGTAGTTCATTCGCCAGCCAATGTGATTTGGGGTTTTGTTTCTGTGACTTCATTCTTTTGTGACAACTTTTGCTACGTTTTTTTCTATTTCAGATATGCTACTGATGCCATTCGCCCCCTACAAGTGGCCAATATTCCTTTACTGGTGGTCGGAAAGACTGAATTTGAGGAAGAGATAAAAGATAATGCCGACCTTTACATCATGGTCGATGAATGGCCCCAGCTGCGGGCTTCAAGTATTGCAGAGAAAATTGAAGAGGAATGCGTTACTGGACGAATTCCCATACCCATGCTACGGATTACTGGCAGACCAAGACCAGGACAGGCCATTACCCCGTCATCGAAGCCTGTAACAGCTGTTGGACCAGACGGTCAACCTCTTCCCACTGACGAGTATGGCTCAATAATCGGCACTGATGGCAAACCCGTACCTACTGATGCACGAGGAAAGCCCGTAGGGCCCGACGGCTCGCCGCTTCCAACTGATGAACAAGGAAATGTGATGATCGCTTTTGAGCCAACGACTACAGCGCCTACAACCGACGAGTATGGTCATATTATCTATCCTATTAAAGATCTTGATGGCCATCCGCTACCAACGGATGAGACTGGATCAGCAGTGAATAGGCTGGGTGAACGGGTGGAATTTGACGAAATTGGAAAACCAGTTGGGCCAGATAGAAAGCCTTTACCAACAGATGAAACAGGTTCCTATATTTATCCGGCAATCGATAACAGCGGAAGACCACTCCCAACTGATGAAAATGGGCGACCATTATACCGAATGGTTGATGAGAACGGACAGCCGTTGCCTACAGACGAAGAAGGTATGATTGTTGATTCAGAAGGCAATCTAATCCCCACAAATGCAGCCGGAAGACCAATAAGCCCTAACGGTTCGCCGTTCCCATTTGACGAAGATGGCAATGTTGTGGTCTCGGAAGGAAGGCCTATAGAAGAAATACAATTTCCAACAGACTCGAGTGGCCATATTTTGTATCCGATCGTATGGCCCGACAACTCTCCGTTGTCAACTGATGATTCCGGGTCGTATGTCGATAACTTTGGCCGTCCTGTTGAACTCGGCGATGACGGTAAACCGCTTGATCCGTCTGGAAAACCTCTCCCAACTAATGCTGCCGGTGCTTTCATTTTCCCTCAACTCGACAAAGATGGGAACCCGCTTCCTACGGATGAAAATAGACGTCCAATATATTCGGTAGTACTGCCCAATGGACAGCCGCTCCCAACCGATTCCAACGGCTTTCCGCTGGCCTATGACGGCCGACCTTTTCCAACTGATAGTGCAGGAAGACCCTTATCAATGAGAGGAGAAATTCTTCCAACAAACGAAGACGGAAACGTTGTATACTCTCCGAAAGCAAGCGCCACTGTTGCTTATCCAGTCGTCGGCCCAGATGGAGAACCTCTACCAACAGATGAGTCCGGCGTACTCGTAGACGAATATGGTGTTCCTTTGCCAATAGAAGTTGACACAGATGGACGACCACTTGGTCCAGATGGTGTTGTTCTTCCAACCAGTGCCGAAGGGCAGTATGTTTACGTGCCATCAGAACACGAAGGCACTTCAACACCGGCGGACGCGAGAGCCTCTGTGGTGGGCACGACCATCACCATGCAGGACGTGCTCCCAGAAGAAGTTAAGTGTGAGAAAATCGATGCTCCTTCCAATATTGTTTTTGTTATTGAGTCCTCTGAAGCGATTCGAAAACAACATGCAGAGATGAAGACACTTTTACTCGATTTCATTGAAAACAATATGGACTTATCCAAGTCCAAGGCTGGAGTTATTGCCTATGGCGGAAGCGTTGATATTTCTGTTGACATTGGTAACTATCAGAATTTCGACGAGTTGGCCGAGTCAATACGAGAAATCCCGATAATAGGAGGAGGCTCATCTGGTGATGATCACGCAATGAGAACAGCTTTGCAACTGTTCCGAGAGGTATATAATGACGGAATAGGCGAAATAATTCTTCACGTTCACAAAACTCCCAACAGGTCAGTGTTTGACTATAAAATCCGATAAAATATTGCGTCTTTTAGAAATCAATCTTTAGTTGACAACTTCATCGAGAACCCACAACATTTAAAGCGAACTGTGGACTAGCCATTTATATCGCTGATTAGAGCACATCGCTCTCAGAATTTTGACTCTTCATTTCTTCCACTGTTCTTTTCGAGTATATATGGCGGACATTCGCAATAAATACACCAAAATGACACTTTGCCTGCGCGTAGGTATCAGTTTGTGTCCCAGCTGATTTCAACTCTTAGCCCGTAAAAAAAATGCGGCGATGAAATTTTTGCATTCCATTTCCGGTTTAGATTCGACCAATCGTCTCAGGGAGTAGTTATTTGGATACACACTTAGCGAATGTGCATATTTATATATGATCCTTCAGATCAAAGAGGATTTTATAGCCACGACTCAACACATGTGAATTCGAAAATTTCTCTAACTGATAGGCCTTCTATAGCGAATGGGAAACATTTCAAGGAGAGTCGTTGCAGTTTCGCTTATAAGATCAATCAGTTTCATGAATCATCAAAATAAAGACTAGTCCACTCATGACTTAATACTTTGTCGAACAAGCCGCGTCCACAAATATTTAGCGCAAGATTCGTTGTTCTGGCCCTAGCAGGTGTAGTAATATTGAGAACTAGATAATGGTCAAATGTATGAAAATTCAAACACATTTAGGTGTCCACAAATCATTCAGAAATTAATCGTTCCTTTGTAACGGTATAGCATGCCAATGAATGATGTAGATATTACCCACCAAATTTCTTCATTCAACCTTTAGCAATCCATGTATACATGAACAGACGCACACGCACTCGGACAAGCATACGTACACGCGTACGCAAGTGCACCATCTCACAACTAGAGCACATTACGAAATGCGAACTACTGCAAATCTTTTGGAATATTTTTCGGTATTTCAACCGAGTTAACATCACTTTTGAGAGTCATAAATTATAAGCCAGTGGAGCACCGAAATGCGTTGAGGCAAAAACTCTATCAAATTTCAACAGTCAACATTTCATCTCATTTATTATTTGATGGGTATGCAATATTCCCAAGAAAATCACACTGTTTAATGAGCCGTACTATTAGATCTTTGAAGTATTTTCCCATATTTGAGATGATTTCGAAGCAGACGAGCCAACGAGTGCAGCAAGTGAGGCAATGTATGGGAAAATAAGCGTTCTTATGCGCTTTTACATCCTCATTCACAAAAGCGCACTATAGATCTATGCATATTTATGTCACTCGCAGTTTCAATTCTCGAAACGCTCTAGCTATTACTTTAGAATCCATGCAATAGTTTAAACGTCTGTCCTCAATTTCATCGCTACTGGTCACTGTCTACAGGAATAAGTCAAACTGAAGTGAGGACGTTAATGGTTCCGGCTTCCTGTCAAAAAATTATTATAAGATTTATGAACAAGCAAGTTTTACTCTACAATCGAGCCAGAGGGGTCCGAAAAGCCACATATGGGCCTAAGAAGAGATACACTGTGGGCCAGTAAAAAGCATCACTATAAGCTTTGTCACCATTTTTGAAGAGTTGTTAAGGACTACGTGGAGGCCTGAAATGCAAAAGTGCCAATTCTGCCGTAACGTATTTACGCTTCATCTCTTGCCGCAGATTCTTTCGATGACTATTGAAGATCAAAATGCAGAAATGCAAGAGCGTCTAGCCTTGGTATACGTTTAGTTTAGACGTCTAGATGAGTTAATGGCCTCATTACACGAATTTCAGCATACACAAAATCGAAAAAATGGACGAGCAATTTGTTAGACAAAGAATGAACCATCACAACAGTAGTTCATTCCAACGGTTATGTTTTGCCATATTTGTCAAGCAATTCATGTCATTTTTCAGTCAGGAAGCCAAGACCTTTATTCGCCACCTGAAGGCCAACGAAGCTATAGCATTGTTCGATATTGGCAAAGGGCGCTGGAACCGCCTTCGAAAGGGTGATAGCGCTTCTACGAGTTTGAGAAACCAAATATGCACTTATCTCGAACGTCAGAAAGTATCGCAAGCGCGTAAGCTGGGAGGTAACAGTGTTAATTCCTTCTATATTTTTATTCAGTTAGATCCGATTCGTTAGTTGCGTATGAATCTGTACGAAATGTGTGACAGAAATCGTCAGAAAACAATAACGGCAAACAACGGAACAAAAATAGCATTGAAGAACCGTTTACATTGTAAGAATTGTTTGTGGCTGCAAAGAAATCAGTCATGTCAGCAGACGTACGGAAAAGTGGCAAATGGCGCAACGACCATACCAATCCCCGAATGTTCAGGTTCCGCCCCTTTATGGTGGACAAGTATGGTTGCCCATAGAAAGTCGCCTGTCTAAGTGAACAAGAACTCCGTGAAGCTCATAACAGCTGATGTCTCTTATTCTTTATGGCATGAACCAATTCGCATGGATCATTAGTATATCTTCAAGAAAAACTACCAAATCAATGTCCTAAACAACCCCTCATCCTATCATTTGGGATATATAGGTTTGAGGCTGTTTAATATGTGGGAAGAAGCCTCTACAAAAGATTTGCCATCACGTAAGGCAGCATTTGCAAATTGACGACGCAAAAATGGTGCAGGATAGAACATTAAACTTTGCGACTTTTGCAATAGCACATCTTCACTGTGCGATAAAGAACACAAACATTTATGCTTTGGAGCACGGATAGATCCAGTGATTCACAAGGCGAGGAACTAGGCTAGAAGGAAATAGTAAGCAAATTCGCAAAACTTACAACGACACTGGTTAACAACAGAAACAATATCTGTGCAATATCACGAAAAAGGTGACGACTTATCGAGTTTCAAGTCTCGAATTGCATTCAGAATTTCCTTTACTGTTGTGTCACACCTCAAAATCAGCCTCCGCTTCTGCTGACATGAAAACCACATTTCCTACGCTTAATCCTGGGCACAGGATTACTTGTTTGGAGGGCGAAGAATAGCAGGGAAGACGCAGCTCTCTTTGATTTCCTCGCCGCCGCAATGACTTCCAGCCCATCACCGGGGACCATCTGCCTGAGTACATATAGTCTTACCTATCACCCTCCTCATCGATAGCCAGCTGAAACAGCAGTTTTCGTATATGACGTTGGTTCCAAAACAGTCACAGCAAGCGAACCGCTTATGATACCGTGAAACTGCGTGATAGCAAATCAAAAAGCCCCATCTAATGACCACGGTTAACAAACTGGTAGAGTAGTTTTCCAGGGTTAGACTAGCATTGCATTATAAAACCAAAGAGCATGGCTTCTTTGTAATATTTTTCAAAAATGTGATTATTACCAGAAAAAAGCAGCGAATTACGGAATATTCTGATTATTTCCTTGATATTTCACTTTGCTAGGGAAATTCAGCGCTGTCATCAACTTTAGCCTTTCGATGACAATGAACATTCTGAATACGAAACTTCGCAGATCTGATTTTTCTGACGCAAGTTGTTATAGATGGGAATTCACGTATATGAGGAAGGAAAGGGACTGACATAATCATATGTTCCGGATGGACTGACGAATCATATGTTCCGTAATGCAATGTAGAAATCAATAAAACGATTTGGTTAAGACTAGTATTATAAAAATTAATCACTGGTTTCTTGAAGTGCCTGCATAGGAATGGAAGGAAGAGGCAGTGAAAAAAGCCACACAATAAACGAGACAATTCAGCATTAAAACTCTCTATTTGAAGGTATCAAGACGACGATGCCTACTACGCTAGTGGATGAGATGGGACGTGTGACATACCCAGTTATCGGACCGGATGGAGAACCACTCCCTACAAACTCACTCGGACAACCGGTGAACGCTTTCGGCAAACCGCTATCTAAAGACCCCTATGGTAGACCACTCGGACCTGACGGTAGGATCTTACCAACCAATAACGAAGGAACCTACGTATATCCCGCTGTTGGCCCCGATGGCAGACCTCTTCCTACGGATGTCAACAAGAAACCGGTTTACCCCGTTATTGGTGCAGACGGTCAACCACTGCCAACGGATGAAACCGGAGCAGTTGTTGGATCCGACGGCAAGCCTATCCCAACTGATGAATCAGGGCGTCCAGTTGCTTCAGATGGCTCTCCTTTGCCAACTGATCCTTCTGGCAAAATTATTTTCATTGAGACCACAGAAGCTGTGAAAACGCTGCCAACTGATGAAGCCGGCCGTGTCATTCGTCCAATAATTGGACCGGACGGAAAACCGCTGCCTACGGACAAAGCAGGTAAACCGATAGGTGCGTTCGGAAGACCGGTGCCAAAGGACAAATATGGAAGACCACTTGGTCCCGATAGGAGGCTCTTGCCAACAGATTACGAAGGCAATTACATCTACCCAGCAGTCGGGCCAGATGGTCGCCCTCTACCTACTGACATCAATAAGAAACCTGTTTACCCAGTGATTGGGCCCGATGATCGACCTATGCCAACAGACGAGACGGGAGCGGTTGTCGGGCTGGATGGAAAACCCATACCAACTGACACGGCAGGGCGTCCAGTGGATGCTAATGGCGTTCCTTTACCTACTGATCCTTATGGAAGAATCACACTTCCTCAAAGTACGGAAGCTGTCAAGACTCTACCAACTGATCAAACCGGCCGTGTTGTCCATCCCATAGTTGGACCAGACGGAGAACCACTGCCTACAGACGGAACAGGTAGACCGATTGGAGCGTTTGGAAGACCAGTTCCAAGAGATAGATATGGAAGACCACTCGGTCCCGATAGGAGAGTGCTGCCAATGGATGCTGATGGCAATTATGTCTATCCAGCAATCGGACAAGATGGTCGTCCTCTGCCTACTGACATTAACAAGAAACCTGTTTATCCAGTGATTGGGCCTGATGGCCGACCTATGCCAACAGATGAGACCGGAGCGGTTGTCGGGCTGGATGGGAAACCCATACCAACTGACACCGCGGGGCGTCCAGTTGATGTTAATGGTATTCCTTTANGGGCGTCCAGTGGATGCTAATGGCGTTCCTTTACCTACTGATCCTTATGGAAGAATCACACTTCCTCAAAGTACGGAAGCTGTCAAGACTCTACCAACTGATCAAACCGGCCGTGTCATTCATCCCATTGTTGGACCAGACGGGGAACCGCTTCCTACAGACGGGGCAGGTAGACCGATTGGAGCGTTTGGAAGACCGGTTCCAAGAGATAGATATGGAAGACCAATCGGCCCCGATAGGAGAGTGCTGCCAATGGATGCTGATGGCAATTATGTCTATCCAGCAATCGGACAAGATGGTCGTCCTCTGCCTACTGACATTAACAAGAAACCTGTTTATCCAGTGATTGGGCCTGATGGCCGACCTATGCCAACAGATGAGACCGGAGCGGTTGTCGGGCTGGATGGGAAACCCATACCAACTGACACCGCGGGGCGTCCAGTTGATGTTAATGGTATTCCTTTACCTACTGATCCTTACGGAAGAATTACACTTGTCGGAAGTACAGAGGCCGTCAAGACCTTACCAACTGATCAGTCCGGTCGCATCGTCCACCCCATAATTGGACCGGATGGAGAACTGTTGCCTACGGACAAAACGGGTAGGCCCATAGGTGCATTTGGAAGACCGGTTCCAAGAGACAGATATGGAAGGCCACTCGGTCCTGACAGGAGGGTGCTGCCAACAGATGTTGACGGCAACTACGTCTATCCTGCAATCGGACCAGATGGTCGCCCCCTACCTACTGACGCCAACAAGAAGCCCGTTTATCCAGTGATTGGACCAGATGGACAACCTCTGCCAACGGACGCGACGGGAGCGGTTGTTGGACCCGATGGACGACCCGTACCAACAGATAAATCAGGACGTCCAGTGGACGCTGATGGCTCTCCGCTACCCACTGATCCTTCTGGAAAAGTCGTTTTCACTGGAAGGACAAAAGCTGCGAAAACCTTACCAACTGATAAGTCTGGCCGCCTTCTCCGCCCCATAGTTGGTCCAGACGGAGAACCGCTGCCTACGGACAAAGCGGGTCACTCGATAGGCGCATTTGGAAGGCCCGTTCCAAGAGATAAATATGGAAGGCCACTTGGTCCCGACAGGAGGGTGCTGCCAATGGATGTTGAGGGCAACTACATCTATCCTGCAATCGGGCCAGATGGTCGACCCCTACCCACCGATATTAACAAGAAGCCAGTTTACCCTGTAGTAGATGGATATGGCCGGCCACTGCCAACAGATGGAACCGGAGCAGTTGTTGGATCCGATGGCAAGCCTATCCCAACTGATGGATCAGGTCGTCCAATTGCTTCCGATGGCTCTCCTTTACCAACTGATCCCTCTGGCAAAATTATTTTCATCGAGACCACAGAAGCAGTGAAAACGTTGCCAACGGATGAAGCCGGCCGCGTCATTCGTCCAATAATCGGACCGGATGGAAAACCACTGCCAACTGACAAAACAGGTAACCCGATAGGCGTGTTTGGAAGACCGGTTCCAAAAGATAGGTACGGAAGGCCGCTCGGTCCCGACAGGAAGCCATTGCCAACTGACGGTGATGGCAATTACATATATCCAGCAATCGGGCCAGACGGTCGCCCTCTACCCACCGATACTAACAAGAAGCCAGTTTACCCTGTAGTAGATGGCTATGGCCGACCACTACCAACAGACGAAACAGGAGCAGTTGTCGGACTGGACGGTAGGCCCATCCCGACCGACTCTTCAGGACGACCAGTTGGTGAAGACGGCTCTCCTCTTCCAACGGATCCTGCTGGCAATATCATATTTGCGGGAAGCATAGAAGCAGTGAAAACTTTGCCAACCGACGAAACCGGACGCGTGATATATCCTGTAATCGGGCCGGATGGAGAACCACTTCCTACGGACTCATCAGGCAAATCTGTGGATGCTTCTGGAAAACTTATAAATGAGGACCGCTACGGAAGGCCGCTTGGGCCTGACGGTAGAGTGTTACCAACTGACAGTGATGGGAACTACATATATCCTGCTGTTGGTCCTGACGGGCAGCCACTTCCCACCGATGTCAATAGAAAACCTGTTTACCCCGTTGTGGATGGTGATGGCCGACCACTGTCGACTGATGAGACAGGTGCAGTTGTAGATCACGATGGTAAGCCCATTCCAACCGACTCTTCGGGACGACCAGTTGGTGCCGACGGCTCTCCTCTCCCAACGGATCCTGATGGCAATATCATATTTGTAGAGAGCACAGAAGCAGTGAAAACGTTGCCGACCGACGAAACAGGACGCGTGATATATCCTGTAATCGGGCCAGATGGAGAACCACTTCCTACGGACTCATCCGGAAAATCTGTGGACGTTTCTGGGAAACGCATCCCCGAAGACCGCTACGGAAGACCAGTTGGGCCTGACGGTAGAGTGTTACCAATCGACAGTGATGGGAACTACATATATCCTGCTGTTGGTCCTGACGGCCAGCCACTTCCTACCGATATCAATAAAAAACCTGTTTACCCTGTTGTGGATGGTGACGGTCGACCACTGCCAACCGATGAAACGGGAGCTGTAATCGGATATGATGGTGAGCCAATCCCAACCGACTCTTCCGGCCGACCAGTTGGTGCTGACGGCTCACCACTTCCAACAGATTCTTCTGGCAATATCGTTTTCACGGAAAGCACGGAAGCAGCAAAAACGCTGCCAACCGATGAAACCGGGCGCGTAATATACCCTATAATCGGTCCAGACGGAGAACCTCTTCCTACAGATTCGTCCGGAAAGTCAGTGGATGCTTCCGGGAAGCCTGTACCCGAAGACAGCTACGGAAGGCCACTTGGGCCTGACGGCGAGATTTTGCCAACTGACAGTGATGGGAACTACATATATCCTGCTGTTGGTCCTGACGGGCAGCCACTTCCCACCGATGTCAATAGAAAACCTGTTTACCCTGTTGTGGATGGTGATGGCCGACCACTGTCGACTGATGAGACAGGTGCAGTTGTAGATCACGATGGTAAGCCCATTCCAACCGACTCTTCGGGACGACCAGTTGGTGCCGACGGCTCTCCTCTCCCAACGGATCCTGATGGCAATATCATATTTGTAGAGAGCACAGAAGCAGTGAAAACGTTGCCGACCGACGAAACAGGACGCGTGATATATCCTGTAATCGGGCCAGATGGAGAACCACTTCCTACGGACTCATCCGGAAAATCTGTGGACGTTTCTGGGAAACGCATCCCCGAAGACCGCTACGGAAGACCAGTTGGGCCTGACGGTAGAGTGTTACCAATCGACAGTGATGGGAACTACATATATCCTGCTGTTGGTCCTGACGGCCAGCCACTTCCTACCGATATCAATAAAAAACCTGTTTACCCTGTTGTGGATGGTGACGGTCGACCACTGCCAACCGATGAAACGGGAGCTGTAATCGGATATGATGGTGAGCCAATCCCAACCGACTCTTCCGGCCGACCAGTTGGTGCTGACGGCTCACCACTTCCAACAGATTCTTCTGGCAATATCGTTTTCACGGAAAGCACGGAAGCAGCAAAAACGCTGCCAACCGATGAAACCGGGCGCGTAATATACCCTATAATCGGTCCAGACGGAGAACCTCTTCCTACAGATTCGTCCGGAAAGTCAGTGGATGCTTCCGGGAAGCCTGTACCCGAAGACAGCTACGGAAGGCCACTTGGGCCTGACGGCGAGATTTTGCCAACTGACAGTGATGGGAACTACATATATCCTGCTGTTGGTCCTGACGGGCAGCCACTTCCCACCGATGTCAATAGAAAACCTGTTTACCCTGTTGTTGATGATGACGGTCGACGGCTACCAACTGACGAAACGGGAGCCGTTATTGGACACGACGGTGAGCCCATTCCAACGGATTCTTTAGGACGTCCGGTCGATGTTCATGGCCATCCTTTACCTTCCGATTCTTCTGGTAATGTTGTCTATGCTGGATCGGCGGCACCCGATGATAAACGAGGGCAGCAGGTTTTGTATCCTGTTACGAGGCCAGACGGAGAACCTTTGTCAACTAGTTTGGCTGGTCATCCGGTTGACGCTATGGGCATGCTGCTTCCTACAGACGAGTCCGGGAAACCACTGGGTCCAGACGGAAAAGTCCTTCCAACCGATGCCTCTGGAAAATTCGTTTATCCTACATTTGATGCCGACAGGAAACCAGTCTCTACAAGTTTTTATGGAAGACCCGTTTACGTTGTTGTGAATTCAGATGGGGTGGCTCTTCCAACTGATGATGGGGGAGCATTTCTCGATTCCAGCGGCCAACCAATACCAACTGACTCTTCTGGCCGACCTATTGGGGGCGATGGATCGCAATTGCCTACTGATCACTTAGGGAATTTGTTATATATAGAAGGAACAAAGGCTGGAAAGACTCTACCGACCGATTCGTATGGTCGTATAATCTTTCCTGTGGTAAGTCCAGACGGTCAGCTCTTGCCTACTGATAGATCTGGTGTTTTTGTTGACGCTTACGGGAGGCCGATTCCGACCGATGAGATGGGAAGACCGATTGACTCTGAAGGGGAGGTCTTGCCGACAGATAGTGATGGGAACTACATCCGACCTGCGCTAGATTTCGACGGAAGTCCACTTCCTACTGATGCGAACAAAAAGCCTCTCTATGCAGTTGTGAATGCAGATGGAATTATTCTGCCAACTGATGAGACCGGCAGAGCTGTTGATCGTCATGGCAAACCCCTACCAACTGATGCGTCTGGAATACCTCTTGGACAAGATGGTCAGCCTTTGCTCACTGATTCTTCGGGTAATTTTGTCCTGAAGGATAGTGAGACATTGGGCGCTACTTCAACAGCATCAAAGGCTCCTCCACTTGTCTATGCAGTAACGGGGCCTGATGGCGAACCACTTCCCACCGATTTGTCTGGTTTCCCCATTGATCTCAGAGGAATGTCAATTCCTACGGATGAATCTGGGTATCCACTCGGGCCTGATGGAAGTGTTTTACCGACTGATGCTAGTGGAAAGTACCTATATCCATTCTTCGGACCAGATGGTAGCCCTCTCCCGACTGATGCTCACAAAAGACCCGTGTATCCTGTCATTGGTCCCGATGGACATCTTCTGCCCACCGATGAATCTGGGTCAGTTGTTGGTCCCGATGGCAGACCTCTTCCAACAGATTCATCAGGTCGGCCTATTGCGGCCGACGGCTCAATTCTGCCATCCGATTCTTCAGGTAGAATTCTCCTTTCCGAAGGCACAGAGAGGGCCATCACTTTGCCAACAGATGAAAACGGAGACGTCGTCTATCCGGTAACTGGCCCAGATGGAGAACCGCTTTCTGCCTCTCACTTTCCCAAATCATCCAGCTCCCCCTTGCCATATGTTATCCTTATGCCTGATGGTAACCCACTTCCTACAGACTCTTCTAACAATTACATCGATGAAAACGGTATACCCATTTCTGTTGATGAACACGGACGTCCACTTGACGCTAGAGGGCAGCCGCTAAATAAAGATGCCGCTGGAAATTACATATATCCTGCTGTCGTTCGAGATAAATCATACAAGCCAATCTCAACCACTCGAAAATATGATGTAGTCGATAACAACGGCTCTCCTCTACCGACTGACTCTAGCGGACATTTTCTGGATGAAAACGGACAGCCTATCCCCACTGATGCTTCAGGTTATCCTGCCAACGACGCAGAGCACATCTTCGAAAAGAACAAATATGGACAATACGTGTACAAGCCAAAAACCACGACGAAAGATCTGCTCGAGGAGGTGGTACCGATAACACCAGGAAGGTAATCGCTTGAATTGTCTCAAGAACTACAGATCACCTTTTTCGAACGATTGCTGAAATTTGTACGACTCAGCTTTGGTATAGCTCAACTGCTTACATAAAGATGGCTAGTTCTCTCACTGCAATCTTTTCCAGCAAAATTCTGCTTTCGTCTCGAAGGATCAAAGTTGTGAAGAAACATTCGATAAACTCATTTAATAATACCATGTTTCAGTGTTTTCGATGCTTATTTCATTGAGAACTCTTTTTGATTGAGAGCGAGAATTTGCGAGGAAAAGGATTTTGATGAACAAATATCGGATTTTATGGAAATTCAAGAAATTAAGAAACTCATGGTTAACAAAGAAAAGATTATTGTTCATTGCAAATGGACTGATATACGCGCAAGTTAAAAATATACAGCTGAAAAGCTTTAAGCACCTACCGAAAGAAATAAATTGAGGGATTTTCAAATCGATTCATTAAAACTTCTTGACGTTTGCAACTAAACTGAATGAATTGAACTTGTAAACTGACACTCTCAGCGATCTTGAAGAAATTCTAATACTTCCTAGTCAAATTTTTTTATGCATCGAAAATTCAGGCTTCACTGAAAACCTCGTCGAGATGGTTCTTGAAGAGTTTTTGAAGAACATCTATGAAACCTACGAATCTGATCGGTCTATTCTTCATCTCACGGCGGTCAAACTTTATAGACAGAAGTCAAAGAGTTTGAATCCTCTAACTGATCCCCAAAGAACTAAAATGTCCGAAAACTCTCGAGATTCTGAGAAATCAAATAATTAAAAAATTATCATGTAATTCTCGACTGTTGAGAATCTGCCATCGAACGGTCGGACAATAAAAGTTGTTCTTTATGCGTGCGTTTCGAACGCACTGATTTCGGTAATCGAAAGCATGTCATAACCGTCCGTTAAAGAATTGTTTGGTGAAAGCTAAGGTTAATATTGATGCGTCGCATGCGGCCAGTTGGTTAACTTTAAACTTACTCAGTCGGACGTCTCAGCTTCTGATAAGATGCAACAATACGCAACAGCCGCTCATACACTAAGTGATAGATTGACCCATCCTATGCTATAAACATTGGCGATCGAATACGACAGTCGGTAGAGAAAGAGTGAAACGTTCTCTCCTCAATCACAAACAATCTATTAAATTTTTTGACAGATTCTATTCTCGTCGCAAATGGGTTGTCCCATATGAAGTTATGAGTCATTGTCGAGTTCATTATGTCTCATTTACGTCTGCTATTAGCCATCGTACCAACAAAGCATTTATTTATTTTAACGTTTCGAAGTGGGAAACCATGCAAAAAACGGTAAGAAAGGGCGCAGTAGCCATAAAGCAATGGTCTAAATAACAGTCCAGGCGGCTACACATTTAGCACATAAGAGTAGCAATAGCCATCTCAAATCCTGAAGTCGTTCTAACTTCTATGTCCATCAAGGGCATGTTTGCAGAACGTTGGTTGTGCTGCTACATTTTTCGGTGAACAGAAACTGATACGCATGTCGACTTCGGGGATGAGCAAATTGAAGTATTTTTCATAGCGAGTTGTCGAAAATGCCGCACATAATTTTGCTTCGATGAATCAAGTCAAACTTCAGTCTGTGATGTTTCAGTGATTCCAAGCTGAAGTCGCTATGGACCATGGTAGATTTTTTGAAAAGCAATAAAGATGAGATGTTAATCAGTTATCAAAAAATTGAATTGGCTATTTTGCGAACAAGCATTCTTCTTTGTAGCTTCACAACTTCGAAGAAGTCACCATACTGTACTGTTAATTCGAACGTCGATGTATTACTGTTGTTGGACGCATCAGCGAATGTCCGAGTGGTTGACTATCGTATCATGAAGGAATTCATTGAGAACTTCCTCACCGACCACTTTAATCTGCGTAAAAATCGCGTACGTGTCGGAATACTCAAATACGGCGACAAGGTAATGAGAAATTGATCGTTCTGATGCAAACTTAACTATGCCTCACTTACAGATTTTCAAAGTAGATAAGCTGATTCCTCGCCCACTCACCTCACCGTTGAAACTGCACAAGTTTCGCTAGTGTTTTTCCAGTAATTCGGTACCTGTTCGCGAGTCACGGTGGAAAATGCCGATGAAAATGAGTTACTTCAATTATCGAACGGCACTGAAACAGCCGAAATTTTCAACTTTTAAATCTCAGCTAAGGGACTCGAATTCATTCCCCCTCGACCCATAATAGCCCAGACCAGGGCCATCAAGCAGCGATCAAAATCACAAATTGCAAGCCCCATTTCGTGCAACGGCGTCTTGCCAACAGTGCTTGTCAACTGGAAGACTATCCTCATTCCATAATCACGGTTTGTTCGCTTCGCATAAGTTACACTTTTGGAAGGCGAACGATTTCAAGTTGAAAAATTCAAAATACTCGGCTGCGTTGTCTATCTTCAAAAGTCAACGCTCTGCCAACCCACTGCTAGCAGTGGACTAGCAGCGTTGAGCAGGCAGATGTTCAGATTTATAGTCAACCACTTCCTGTTTTCAGCAAACATTCAATAATATTAGGTTATTGGATACGTTTAGTTCTACGAATTTTGGCCATGAATGGTAACCAACGAAGTCTGCCGAGAATTCAGAGGAGGCAAGTGAGGGGTGCAGAGATGTTAGGGGTTGAGCTGATGGGGGGTCATATGACCTCTCATAACTTGAGTGGCTTGTACGATTTGACGAATGCGTATTTACAGTAAAAACTGATCCACTGTGCCAAATGTATGGAAAAATCCCTGCTAACTGATCACTCATATGATACAGAAGAATTGTGGTCTGGGTTCTTTATACGGCGTGGAACATTAAAGTTTGCATTTATTTAATGGCGCATCTTTTTAACCCCGCACCTATTTCTTCTCAAGAGTTCCCCACTTGATCCAGACGGTCCTCGCAAATCACGCGCATCCAGGCGCTGACTGCAACTATCAGCCTGGTTTCCAGAAGTGCGGCGATTGAAGACACGCGAGAAGCTTTTCAGCTCAAATTTTTCTCAGCTACCGAAGGGAAATTTTCATTGGCAGGAATAAAGAGTTCCATAGCGTAGTTGGTTTTATTCAGTTGGCTGTAAAACCTTTAAGAATTCCAACTTTAGGTGGAAGTCCCACTTGCGTTGGGCGATTATGACAGTCAGGCGCAACTGATTTCGAAGATCAGCGAAACGAGGCGTATGCGAGGTTCGGCACATCTTTCAGCTGCGCTTCGCGATGCGGCTGGCGAATTTCTAATCTCCGGAAGCACACAAACACCAAAAGTCGTTATTGTTTTATCGAACGGAAAGTCGAGGTGTGTGCTGTGCACATTTCCTTCAAAATAAAGGGCGAACAAACGTACCCGGGGGAGGCTGGCATAACATGCAGCTTTGCGTTCCGCTCATCCAAGCATTCATGTTCTATAAGTTAACAACAAACGATAAATTAAGCTGAATAATACATCTAAGCCTCAGATGATCCTCTTGATCACGTGATGAGTCAAAATATTTTTTTTTTCATCTTGACTGGATCAGTGAAAGGAGCCGTTCAGGTTAATGTAAACTCCATGCACATTTTTAGGCGTAATTGATGATGTCGATGTTCAGCCTCAAACATCGATTACACCCATCAAATTCTGTAACTCTTATTTCAGTGATTTTCCACTTGAAAACACATAAGATAGTTTGCATGGGAGTGGTGCTATGAAATCGAGTTTTCATAGCACCACTCCCCTGCAAAAATGCTGAAAATTCTATTGGACTTTCAATTCAGTAGGATTTTTAGCATTTTTCAAAATATTCTAGTGAACTTATGTATGAAGAGTAACCTATTACCGAAGTTGTAAGGTAGTTATTTTGCCGTATCATACTTGACGAGGGGAGAAACGATGATTTTCCTCCACATCACTTCGCCAAGACTATCCTTGACCGTTTGATGTAAACGAAGTCATTATCGATCAGGAAGCCGCTGAGATATTATCTGACTTGTGATTATTGAATCACTCAGTTTAAAGTCTCTTTGTTCTCCAGGTTTGTCAACTCCGTTCAGATACTGTGCACAGTTATGTATATTTCATATTTTCGCTTTTAATGTGCAAAAACATTCCTCACCATGAAGGTATTTCCTAAAATCTTACGACCTTATTATCCTTCATCGTCTTTCCATTTTTCATATTACCAAGTTTCGTTTCATTTCTGAGTGCATTGGGAGGTGGGGTCATATTTCGCAAAGTTTTGTTGGAAAGTTTGAGTGGTTTGGATTTTTCGAAGAATTTGCGCGGCTTATGGCTCTTCTCTTTTTTCACTTTTTGACCAAAATTTTCAAAAAATTGAATAATTCATTTGAAGTGATCCCCTTGGAATGTATCAAAAATGACTTCGAAAAACTTTCCGGTATGACAAGAGATAAGGTCAAGTCTGATTGGTCTTGTGTAGCACTATAAGATGTTAAGAGTGAGCAAAGTTCCAGCACAGTAAATGTGGAGGAAAATCCGCATTAAAAATCACTTCTATAAATTGCGCTAGTTGCATAAGTGCTCTGAAATCAGTATCGCTATAAATTGTAGTGATGATCCACGCGGAAATGCACGAGTATTACGAGAGGATGTTGGGGCCATTGTTTATCTTATTGATGCGGGTGGTCAAGGCGATCCTGAGCAAAATCTTGCCGTGGTCGGTGAATCGAACCCGCATCGCATTGTCACATTGAACGAATGGCGAGGATCCGATTCGGAAACAATTGGTCCGATTGCCGATGAACTTTGTGGGGTACGACTTCGTTAGCCCCTGTTTACCTATTTTCAAGAGCAGTTAATGATTATAAGGCTTAAACAGGGTTATATATGCGCGAAGAAGGGTTGCACTGCTACTCTTGTAGCAGAAAATTGATACAATCAGAATTTTTTTTATCAATGACCAGACTTTTATCATTTGCTCAGCATGTGCGCACGTTGTGTTGCGGCTGAGGATGATTCGAAGATTACCACCTGCCGGTCTTCAACAGCTTCGTTGGCCCTTTCCAGGAACTTAATCATTACTCCCAAACGCGATTAGAAAGGTAAAGCGGCTTTCCCTATTCCCTGCCAATGCATATTTGTTGTGATCACTGGTTATTATCATATAAACATGATAAATTCCCGCCGACGGTTTGTCCGCATCCATCTGCACTCGCTGCCGAATGCCAAATAATAAAAACTCCTCTGCTTCATTTGAAGAGAAAAAACCACACCCCGTTGAGCTGTGCGAAGGAAACGTCCCGCTCTCCCCTCCCCTTCCCCTCCTCCCTCCCCCTTCCTGCCCTTCAAGTGAATTAATCAGAGCCCGATGCGATCATATCCACAGTGTTAGCAGCTGAAAGTATTGCATTATCAGCTTCAAAATGTTTCTTATTGAACCATTCAAACTTTGTGCATCTTTTTTCGACGTCTTATAACGTTCTAGAAAAAGCATAATAAATATTCGAAAAGTTTTTGCAGCTTCTTCCACAACTTGATGATAGTGACACGGAACACACATGGCCATCGAGAAAAACCACACTTGACTCTGAACGTACAACACCTGCTCGTATTTGCACAAGAATTGATTATCAGGTGATTTACTTAATTTAAATGTTTTTTTCCCATACCTCAAATCCTTTTTTTGTGAGTTATTTTTTATGTTTCCTTAGTCAAATTATTTGAGCTTATTTCTTCATACTTCTGAGTCATAGTAAACACAATAATATTTATTTTTAAAGCTTTTGGTAGTGCTCAAAATTTGATGTGATTTTTAACGGTGTTTTTTATGATAAATTATGTAAAAATATTTTACTTCCTTAATATAATGTGATAACTGAAACGTCACTGAATGATTCTCTCCTAATCGAATCACTGCTCAGAGATCGTTTGTTTTCTGTGGCGATTTTTTCCAAATGATTATATTGGACTGCTATTGTCCTACACTACTTTCAGCCTAGATTGGGGATTATTACAATGTGCGCTCATCCCCAAACTTTAGGGAGGAGGGGAGGGGAGGGAGGGAGAATATCTTGTCTTCTCTCTAGAATCATGCAAAATTTGTAGCCGTGAAGATTCTTTTTGGTGTGCGTGCTTCATTCAGTATATTGGCCATTTCGTTCATGGCCATGGCATAAATGACAAATTTTTAGGCGGATGTCATGTTTGTTTTGGATTCGTCGGACAACTTTTCTCCAGAACAGTACAGTCAACTAAAGGAAGGCCTGAGCACATTGATTGATGAAACGTTCGACCTTTCTCCTGACGTTGTTCAAGTGGGACTCGTCGAGTACAGGTAGAGCGAGATCAGCGAGACGTCTTAAAAGATTTATTGAGTTCACTTCAGTGAATTTACTTCTTGCTAGATGTTGCTATCTTGTTAATAATATTAACACTTGAATGATGAAACGTTCAGTTTAGATAAACCTGATTAGAATTCTCGAAGTTATATTGCTAGACGCTTGAGTTGGAAAAGCTTAGTTTTGTTTGCATATTTCGATGCAACACTAAAAGTGCTACGCGACATAAGCGCCGATTGGTAAGTTTATTGTTGTATCTTTATACAGCGTTATATTGAATGATTCCTTCACTGGCAATAGTGACTCCAGGACGTTTTGTTTAGATTGACGCCTCTCTACCGAATAGCTCCTCAGTCTACTGAACAACAATGAAGCATCAAGAGTGCTCCATCATTTAACATTGCAAAAATTCTCGTGTCATCACGTGTCTTGGTCCCGATCGATGCGTCTCTGATCGATGCTTTTGTCTACCATTCCGAATAAAATTTGTCAAAATGAGTTGCATTTAAATTATGCTCGCAATACTTTCTCATCGAGTGCACTATGTGAGATACGCTCTTTTTGCTCATCAAATCTTATTTGTGTTTTGCAGCGATAAAGCATCAGTACCTGTTGCACTAGGTCATTACGAAGACAAAGTGCAATTACTGACTGATATCGCCAACAGTGAACAGCTATTTGGTGAAGCGATTGTGCTCAAAGGATTAGATGCAGCTCGACAGCAATTCCAACAACATGGCCGAAAGAATGTTCCTCGTGTTTTACTTCTAATAACCAACGGTGTCAATCGGTGCGTTGAATTTTTCAATTATAATTTAATTGGGAGATGTGGTTTCATTTTGCGGTCGATTGCCGAAGAGAGTTGATATTCCGCTCCCATCCGCTTCTTTCTCTGTCTCGATAGGTGGAGATCATCGTATCCTTCCGCATCAAGTTGATTTCGTCTTACAGTCTTACAGGATCCGTTACTAAACAAATGGATAAATAACAAACTCCTGTCACAAGAAGCTTCCTATCGAGCAATTCACCAATTTTCTCGCATTCTTAGGATGCAATCCAAATAGTTCAGTTTTTATTCCCATAAAAATGGTTGCAAAACTGCGAGCAGCTATGCAACAATTGGAGGCTCATTATTTACTACGGTGATAGACTATATACCGTTCACAGCTAAGAAAATATTTTTTAAAAATTCTTAGACAACGATTTTCTGCGATATCTTTCATCATTCGTTCTGAACGTCCATCACTTTCTCTCATCCCTTAATGCTTTCGTCTCCTGATCATATATTCCTACCCACAATGTATAACATCAAACGCTTTTTTCCGGAATTAAAGACACGATTTCAGTTTATCTCTCCACGACCATATGGTGTATTTTATGAGACAATAAGGTGTATCGGAAGTAAACTTTACTGCCTGGAAATTTTTAAGGTGTATCGGAAGTAAACGTTATCACCTGGAAATTATTTCAGCGGTAATGCGGCGAGTGCAGCTGAAGATCTGCGTGAACGCTATAACGTTGAGTTGTTCATCCTAGCAGTTAATGCGACCGCCGATGCTATGAGGACTTTGAATCGTCTCGCAGGAGAAGAGTTGGCGCATCAGAAAGTTATACCGCTGAGTGGTGCTGATAAATTGCATGGCTCCGAGTTGGCCTACGTTGGAAGAACTTTATGTGGTTTAGTGGAACCTGCAGCTGCAACGATTAAACCAGACTTTACCGATCAACCCGAATCGCATAAGACAACCAAACGCGATGTGTCGAAATTCATTGAAGCAAAGAGAACGTTCGTTGTCGTTTCCTTTTCAAAACTCATATTTATGTTGTGCTCAAAAATGCGTAACTGCTAATGCAAGAACGCACTTCGAAGGTTTTAAAAGTTATTGAGATTGAGAGTTAATGGAAAGAATATTTTTGAAAAAGAAATTATTGGAGATTTTAAGAGGTCCAGTGGAGAATTCATTTCTGGCGATTTTTTTTTTGCTGTGATAAATTTTCAACATATAAAAATTTAAAATCCCATTGGCATGCTTTTTACGATTAAATGACACTGTGTGAACACTATTGACTAGCAATAAAATGCGCCTAAATGTTTATAAAATATCTTCTTTAAAGAGCATTTTAAAGCTGACTCAAGAGCATTTATTTGCATCGATGTGTTCGCATTGTACACTAAATTTATGAAAAATATCTCTATATTTGTGTGAAACACACGAATGTCTAGTAGTTTTTTGTTCTTATTTCCTTACACTTGAATAAAGTGCAAAAGCTTGATATGATCTCGATCCGAGTTTATATCCATAGTTGCATATTTACTTTATTGCATGTTTTGCGATAATTATTGGAGCCCTCATAGAGTGGAATGCGTAGAAGAGTCAATTGCTGAAGCGACAATTAAATGAGAAGTAAACTTAGAAATCTCATAAGATGACGAACTCACAACTTACCGACTAATTTTTAGAAATGATTCTAGTAGCGCTCTTCTATGCGTATATCCTCTAAATCCCACTTCATTCAGTGTCTCAAGTCCTCATTGTTTGTTTTTTGGGTGAATGACTGTCAAAATACTCAGATTTCTATTTGAGGAGAAAAATATTTGGGTGATAAATGATCGGATATGACTATTTGTTAAGAAGAACGAAGGGGTTCTAACTTTAGTTGTATTTTTTAATACAATTCTACTCGCATTAATAAAGTGATATATGCGTTCCGATATTATCCGCATTCTAAAGAAAACAATTGCTGAAAATCCCATACTAATCTATGATGATTTATTAATATTTCGTTCTCTATATCTCTGCTTTATATTCATTCGAGTTGTTTAGTGATGGAAAGAAATTGGCCGTCACATATGCCCGTTCACCGTCAAGAACGACACGTGCATTCGAGCCAACTCCTCTTTGCAAAGATGGCTACCTTCGACCTTATCAACTAAGCATTGTTGTCGATGCTACTGCTCGTTCAACAGAAAAGGTTCACCGTTTGACTTATTCATTATAGCAACACAAATGCATGTTACATACAGTGAACGAATTGGCTATGAAAGAAATGAAAATAATTATAGAAGAATTACCTAAAACTTTAGGAAATATTAAATGCCCTTTTTTCAATTCCCGCCTTTCATGAATTAAATATTTTTAGTGAGCTAACAATTTTGAAAAGCGAAATATCTACAATATTGACTTCATTCAGTGCACTTAAATTTATCATTGCCGTCATATTGTCAACATATCGCCGAGTAAGTGAATTGTTTCAGGATCTACGACTCGTATTGGCACATATCACTAATTTCATTGAAACACGATTCTCATCGGAGAGTGGCCGAATGCAATTAAATCTCGTTGCAGTCGACAGCAATAATGTGACGCTTAGAGAACCGAACTTCGGGGTCGATTCAATTGAGGATAAATTCGCATTGGTTAAACAAACCAAGTACGTCGATATATATATTAGCGATGATGTGTTTCCAGTATTTCTTTGCCACAAAAATGACGATCTAGGAAGTGTAGTTTATGCAGAAGTAAATCAGGTGCCGTGAACATATGACAATTAT
>JAARMF010000096.1:102339-126620 GCA_022844705.1 Toxascaris leonina
ATATATATATATATATATATATATATATATATATGGCTTTAGGAAGAAAAGGCAAGAAATATGGTGCGCAGGGTGGGTGACAGGATCAAAGTAGACCGTTTGTGTTCATCACTCTTATCCGCAAATACTGTTCAGCTTTTTAGGCGGTGAAATATTGACAGCATCTTTCATACCAGTAATATGTGAAGCAAACTGTTTGATTCGATCGAAACAATCGCTCGTTGTGCTTGCAGAGGTGATGAGCTATCAGCCAAGTTAGGACGCGGAATCGACGAGGCTGTAATGTTGGCCACTGAGCATGCGATTAAAGGTGTCAACCAAATAATACTTGTCGTGAGCGCTGATGGAACCTCAAGGTATTCAAATAAATCCTCTTCAGATATGTTTCCAGAATCCGAACTTCAGCAACAGCATTTTTCTCTTCACTAATGATCATAATTTAATGCGTTTTTTATATAAAGCTTTTTGCACGTTTCCATTAATCTTTTGGATTTCTGCATAATAATAAGGATTATCATCGTTTAACAGCAAATATTCTTGTGAGGTTTTCTGTTAAGTTTCGGTGTGCTCATGATCTCATATCTATGCGGTGTTGCTTGGATTTACTTTTCAACTATCGTAAAGACTTGAATAAAATCTTCCCATCGAATTTTTGCAGCGAATAACCTTCCAATCTTCACTAATGAATTGTTGACATATTTTCGTTCCTTATAAGATATCCTCTGCAATGAATCCCTCCCTTCTTCTAAAATTTCTAAAACGCTTAAACAATCCAGACGTCTCATTCAAGGCTGTAGATTGCACTCATTTATTTAAAACGAATAGGTTTTCCTGAATTATATAGATTTCCTTAATAAAGATGAGCATGGTGTTTTGCAGTGATGATGCGATACCATCTGCCGAATTCGCTCGTGGTCATTACCAACATAGCGTAGTTGCGATATCAATTCGAACTCCGGCTAGTGAGCTTCTCAAGGAACTTGCCGAAGGAAATCCCACACGGTAGCGCTTGTTTCATATATCCATGATTAATATTTTTAACAATGTGAAATGAAGGTATCACCTGTTGCCTTTCAAATCTCTTTATATATTAGGCAATGATAGAAAATAATCTCTGCGTAATCTCAGAATTAGATATTTGAAAATGATGTGCATAAAATAATTCAGAAATATAAAAATATTTTGGTATTTTTTAAGAATCTCCCGAAAAATCGATGCTAATAACAACGAATACGAAGCGTTTATGAGTTCTTTTGACTTGCTTTTCCTCTTTTGATAAAATATTCTTAATGTTATGATTGAGGGTATTCATTGATGTCTATGAATCCTCACCGTTTCTATTTCTTTCTCTTATCACCTCGTCTGATTATGTCTCTTCGTTGGTGATTAAATCAATGCTTCTTTTATGTTTATGTACTAGCATTCTAGCGTTTATACAAATAGACCAAAATTTATTTTTGCTCGTGAAAAAATAAGTTTGCAGAGTGTTCACCTAGCTAGAGTAATTTTTACAGAGTTTGCGCACTTTCCTGGTCCATCCTCATCACTTCATTTCATCGTTAAAATATTACTGTTGCATTGATGACTAAAACAATGCTTATGCCATAATCATTATCCATTTACAGTGTAATACATTTCTCGGAATGGTCGATCGGTAGTGAATTATTTGGCAGTTGGTTAGCGCATGCTATCTGTGAGTATGTGACCGCTTCAACGACCAAAAAGATTGGCGCCCCGTATGCGACCACTTCACCAGTTAGGCGAACTACTAGTTAGTTATTACTTACAATCGTTGTTCATTTTTATTCATTCTCTTTTTTTATTTCATCCAATAATATTTTTTGTGCAGTTTTATTGTAGAACTTAGCGAAATGCAACGAGTTCATTTATGAAATGCTTTGAGGCAATATAACTTCATCGAGACAACAGGAGCGCAGAAACATTCTCAATAGGTTTAGAGACTCTTTCACTAAATGCATCATATTTCATACACTGCAAATCACAACCATCTAGCCATATTGTCTATATCGCTTTTTTAGCCGTCTATCTGTGATATTTAAATACCATCACACATTCTTCCAAATAATTTAAAGAAGAGATTTCCTGTTGATGGATGCTAAGAAACAATGAGGAGAAGGAGTGCAAAATGAAGAGGAGAAGAAGGATGCAAAATCGAGAGTGATATGAAAAAATAACTGATGAAAAAGACAATTTTATTGTGAGTTTAAAAATTATTGTTGCATAAATTGTTGTGGACGACGAAAGAAACGAGAGAGAAAGCTTTACTATTAGATGAGAAAGTGAATTATTGTGTGCATATATGTACATAGCTTAACGATAAGATAACTGCAGTGAAAACGAAGATGACTGAGCCGACGAATATCGAAGCAACGCCGCTATCACCTAATTCATTCTCGGTGTCATGGACTTGTTGCACGAGTAAAAAAGCGGTCTGTTTCTTTGCTAATAATGTATCAAAACAACGATGGGAATTTTTTGCTTCTTCTTTGCTTTCAGTGGAATAAATCTATTGCAGAAAAAATCTAAGATAGCTTCCTGAATTAAATGTGACATTTGCGCCACTACAAAGGTCATATTTTTCAAAACAGCGCAAGTGTCATTCTAGTAGTAATATGTCAGGAAAGGAAATCATCTGTCGAGATTATGTAGCGATCGAATATTAAAATTTTCGCAAGTGACGTCTAAAAACGCATGAAAAAGTTGATTTAGAGGCTCGTGATTCAAAATGATGCTGCATAACTGATCGAAAAAAAGAATGGTGAACAATGATTTGCATTATATCCAAAATCTCTTGCTTGCCAGCTCACTGAATGACGCATCGTTCGAACATTTTTTGAAGTTTATGCAAATTATAAGCAGTTTTAAGCAATGGCAATAATAGTTCTTGTTATAGACTCATGAAATCCACAAAAAGTGTTGGGCAGTAGAATAAACAGACGATCTATTGGCACCTTACGAATTGTGCGAATTCACTGGAGAGGTTGAGATAAAAGTTTTGATAAATATATGAAATTAAGTTGGCGGAGCAGTTTAGAACCGGATGAATGCTACTTGACTGTTCAAACAAGCAAAAAAATACATGCATTGACGGATACCTGTAGTTGCCATGTCAGATTTGAATTTGGGCCTATTTCAGGACTATGAGATACTTTACACGCCAGATTCTTCGTTGCCAAAGTGGCAATGGCAAAGAGTATCAGCGAAATGTCGTGATAGTTTCGGCAAAAAAGTCGACAATTTACCGACTGATAACGAATATACAGTTTGTGTAGAGACACACACGACTGCTGTGAACCGATCAGCACCTCTCAACTTGGCTAATTGTGATACCGTTCAACTTAATAAAGGTCATCCTTGTGCTGAAATTAGTTCGCATTACTTGAAATTAATTACTGCAAAGAGAGACATCAGCAAAAATCAATATATTTTTAAAATGTTTTTATGGTAGGTGGAATTTCTATTACAATGGTTATTTTATTCTTTATTCTTATTCTCTTTCTTTTGTTTTGTGGGTATACTGAATGCTCTCAACCGGGTGAATATAAAATTTTTTGATTGAAGCAATGATTTACTAAACGTCGACCACTTTCATTTGCGATAATATAGTCGGTTTTGCTTAACGCTAAGTATTTAAGCATCAGATAGCATGAAATCAGAAATCAAAGAATCGCTGACGCCATATCATTAAATGATAGTGCTTCGACAAGGAAATGTTATCCTTCATATGTAACAGGTAAGCGAATGCACACAATGCCAGGAGTGTAAACGAGAATATTTCTTTCAGTTGTTGCTCTGCTTATCTCTTTGTATACCTAGGGACATTATTTAGCATCCGTTTGGCATAAAATCATATTTGCTGGATGTGCTGCTTTTTGAAGGTCGATTGGCTTCAGATACTACACCACCGCCAGATTACGAGCCCATCGATGAACGCCCTGCTCCCTGTCAGTGTGTCTGCACCGATAGCGGAAAAGCTGTTGTCCAACCGACATGTGCGGACGTTGTGGATCCATTCCGTCCACTCTCTACTCTACCACCAGCTACCGAAGGCGAATGTCCATGTAAGGTGGCGGCTCATAGTGGTCGTTGCCCAAGTGGATATTATTTCACTCGTGGACTTTGCTATGGTACGTTATGCACATCCACTATGGAGATTCCGTTTTTTGATTTGGATTTTTTTTTGGATTTATGTGTTCATTGTAGTCCAATGCCCCGTAAAGTGTATTCGGGTGCTACTTGAGATTTCTGAAATAAAGACAGTCTCGGATGTTTTGGCGCTATGGATTTTTCATCTTTCAGCGCTTTTCATCACTCTAGCAATCATATGTAAGCAATAGGAAGGCATGAGTAATTTTATTTGTAGATGTAAACGAATGCCAACAACAAAATGGTGGATGTTCGCATGGTTGCATCAATACGCCGGGTGATTTCTATTGTGCTTGCCCTCATGGAATGATGCGTGATCCAGTAAATCCAAAGAAGTGTATCAACGTCGCTGGTAGTTTCGACAGAATTGCCGAACTTCTTGGACAATATCTGAGTGCTAATCGCCACGGCATACATGGCCAAGCAGTTAAACCCAGTGGAAATGACAAACCGATCCGATATAAGGTGAGTCTTTTGGTTGAATTCTTTCGAACTTAAAGATTCGCTTGATATGGTGCAACCCTGAGATTCAATAGCAATAAAGTCTTGAAAATATTAGGTTCTTCTCTCAGTAATGCTGTGAATGTCTCTGATACGAGAAAATATTGAAAATGCTAAATGGTAATGCCATGAAAATTTGTCTCCTTTTCATTATCATTATTCCCCTGCGGAAGAATTGATCGCATAGCGTTGATTTGCTCAGATATAGGTGGCGATTCTCACCTGTACGACAATAAAGAGACATCTGTATTGCATCTGTGGAATTGATTTGATGCATTTTTTACGAATTGTTCTATGATGTGCATTGTAGCTGGAAGCGCCTTCTATCTACCTGACAGTTTTGAGATGTGAACCACAAAAATTAAAACCTCGAAATTCGGTCTAAATAAGCTGTAATACACTGTAATACATTGAGGGCGATCTTTTAAGCTCAGTTTCATTCCCTCTGATCACTACCAATTATGTGCTTAGATAGTTTTGAAATGCGCTAGAAAATTTGCCGCTCAAATCTGTTCGTCCAATTTACTGCGATTCCGATAATGGATTTTTTTTTCTTCTGGTCTTCTTGCACTGAGTTGACGGTATAGAAAAACCCATATTAGGCACTGTTTTGCTGTTGTTTGTTTTTCTTCGATACTCATGAGACATGATAATCTATTAGAGTGCGCAAAGAGAGCGTATTTTCAAGCACTCTAATGCGCTTTTTAACTTGCTTCAAAGATGAGCAAAAAATAAATAAAGTTCTATAAAATGCGTATTTTTTGTCGATTACCGCAATTTATTTACTCTGTTGAAGTTGTTTCATCTCTTTTCAGAAATGACATTCCTCCGTTGTTTGTAACAAAGTATTATACATGTATTTTCTTTGAAATTAGTTCTAATAGATAGACCTATTTTTGATGGAGACGTGAACTGTACAAAGTAATGCACTATGCTAAAATTTGTTATAACGTATTCCAAACGTTAAAATGCTAAAATTGTTAAAGGCACTCATATTCCATTCATGTAAGTATATACTTTCATGGTACTTATAACTTAAAGAAGACGTCTACCATATCGGTACGACAAATGCAGAAGGTTGCTTAAACTAGAAGAGGGTCAATTGCTAGGTTGATTATATAGTCAAGTATCACGAAGAAAAGCTATACGATGAATAGCAGCTTGTGATTCTGAACTGTTCTATAAGTATGAGGTGTGCAATGATCTAGGATATCGTCGTTTAATCCAGCAATAGTTAACTTCACTGCAATAATTGCGTAATCCCCAATGTGCCTAATGAGCTAATCGTTTTCAGTAGGATTCTATGAGTAACTTCGGTGAACTTTTCAATATCGTACGTTCGAATGGAGAGTCCTCTGCAGAGACATTAAAAACCTGGAATTCTGTAATAAATCTTCCGTTGGCCAAGCACATTTTAATATTTCTTCATGATATTTCTGTTATAGGCCTCATAAACAGATACTTGCTCAAGAAGTGTGTGTATGTATGCCTTATAATCTGCGAATTGAATATGATGCATGAAATGTAAAATGCATTGGAATGGTTGTGAAACCCTACTCTATGAGCATATAAACTGGGAAAGCTGTTCTTAGCAGTCGAGAACTGGAATAAGTAGGTGAACTCAATATTGTTTTGAATATACTCTAATGTGCATACTATTGCTTGTCCAACTGTCCTAATTGACTTCTCTATTGTACTTTCCACTTAAAGTCTAAATAACTGATATTGTTTTAGGCTACGGTGAAATCGGCCGATGATAGAACGATCTCATTTGAATGGTCATCTATGCCCGCTGTGGTGCGACGTGCTCTTAAGTGGCTTTTCTAATTGTTTTTTTTTGTCGACCATTCGTATTCTGTTAGAAAATTCGACTTGACTTTGGAATTTTCCAATCATTTACACGAATTCTTTTGGTGATAATCGAGTCGGTAAATTTTTTTCAATTGTTTCAATACTGTATAAGATTGTAAAGAATGATTATGAAAGGTGATATGACCGAGTCAAATCGAGTTTTATAAATGACCTCTCGCAGAGCACTGTATGTGGTGTGGTGCGAACGAGCTTTTCGTTTGCTTCTGGAATTTGCTGCTTGATTTGTGCTACAAAACATTAATAGCACATTTGCTTAACGCCTATTCTTAAGCCCGTCCGTCTCTTTCTGTCTATTCCTTTGTACACTCCTTTGAAATATGCGACTATTGCTTTCTCCAATATTATTGTTGGTACCGCTTCTCTCTCATCGAGTGCATAGACATGGAGTGGATCAACCATGGATTGTAGTCGCATTTTCCGTCCGTTTTTCGGTGATTTTTTTTGATCGTTTCTCATTTTCTGAGAATCGTCTATGATACAGTTGTTGTTACTTTCCTTGGCATTTTTCCTTCCACCAATTACTGCCTTTTGCTAAATATGTCATAAAAATATCTTTTATGGAAATGTCACTCTTCGAGAATTTTTCTCATTCTTTTCTTCTCTCAACATGAAGGGATATGAAGACGGCTTTCTTGCCCAAATTGAGCAACTAAATTTTTATTCATTCGAATCAGACTTATTCACCGGTAATTTTTGCATTATTTGTGCCTTTAGTTTAGTAATTTCCAATGCATTAAGCTCTCTTAGTTCTTATCAATGTCATGCTCGAAGTCTTCCCATAAGCAAACGCATCTGCCGTGTGTTTTGTGCATTTTCCATGGTCGCTATGCCATTAATAAACTCTATGTCGATGGGTATTCTCATGCTCTCACCGCACATATACATTCAAATCGAACAACTCAAATATATTATCATAAATCCCATGAAAATCCCTGCATGCTCAAAATGTTCGCCACAGATACCAAAGTGCATTACTACCGGCAACAAAGTTCTTCTTCTTTTTTGCTGTTCAAAAGTGAGGAAGTTCTTCTGTAGAATGTTAATTTCAAAAGTCGGCGGTCGTAAGTTGTACAGGTGGCAGAGATACGAAGTATTTTATACGGTCTCAGAAGTACAAATGAAGAACTCATACATTACAAAGCTAATTTTTGTATCTCACCTTCTTCATAAGCGTCTTGCAATCGTTAATTCATCTGTGTTCTCAACATGATCGACTCAGACGGCTCGATATCTGAAGATAGGAAACATTGAAATGGCTCAGATTAAGAAAAAATTGTTGTTCGAAGATGAGATAACAGTATGACATCGAGTGTTTGCATGGAGAAGCTCTTCATCAACTATACGAATCGCATGTGTATTCGAAGATATTTTTGCTCTTTTTTTCCTCTTTTCATAGATCGTGGAACATTGGGCATATGAAATTCGGCAATATTCCTCTTTTGGTTCCATATATTGAAGGCTTCATCAACTGAAATCGACTCCACTATAGCTGAGGCATATTTTAACCATTCGATGCAATTTCTTGAGAACTTTTTCTTTCGCTTCTGAAATACAAAAAAAAGCTCCATTTCGCTGTCTTCTTTCAGAATTACAATTTTATTACAACCTCTCCTTCCCGTTCTCCTCTTCATCTCTCCACATTTCCTCCACTTCTGTGTTCGGTTGCGAACTAGCAGTTCACAGTCCTCATTCAAAAGCACTATGTGAATATTGATTGTTTTACTCACCTGTTGCTCAATAAATACTACAAATTACAGGTTATTAAGTATTACATCACCACCCGACATGTGACTGATTTCAACAGTTCATAGAGAATTGAGATCAAGAACCTAATGCATAAATGTACTTCAACGTTTAGATTTTAAAGAATGTAACTATTGGCGGGCAAACAGCTATTTTGATGTATTGTTTTCCGAAGTGAATATTTCGTTTTGAAAAAGAAAAAAACAATAAAAGACGAATGCCAAACAAACTAGCATGATGCGTGATTCTGCAGTTTCATTCACGACCAACCGATATCATGCTTTACTCATGCAGAAATTAAAGATGTGCAATAATTCGGCCATTTTTCAACTGATCCGACCGCTTTCCCTTCGAGCAATTTGGAATCTGAGCTAAAATTTCGCTTTGATACGATTTCACAAATTTGCAAAGCGCATCTTGATAAAGTAGCGCCTATGAAAATACATGTGTCTGTCGGTTTGTTAGTTTGTTTGTTCGGGCGATAGTTTCGACTTCTGTAGCAATGAAACTGGAGTTGTTGAATCTGGTGAATGGTATAATATGCGTCATGGCGTGTGACCTCTAGCAACATCATTCAAGCTGATCCATCAACTTCGAAGGATGTGAGGAAATGCGAGAGTGCTAAAAAATTTGTATACGTTTGCAACCGGTTTGAGTTTTTCGCATTGAATCGGTTGCATCAACAATGAGTGAATTGTTGTTGAAGGTTTACTTGAGCAATCTGATCGTTCGAAATATGAATGCATTTTTCACAGTCTTTTACTAACAATTGATGACCTATGCACGTGGACAATCGAGGAATCGAAATGCATAAAGGCTTATGGTGATAGCCTCTCAAGCATAGTCCTCCACTTCCGACCCTCTCAGAGTGAAAATCAATCTGCAAAATACTTCCGCCTGTAAATGCCTATAACTCTTTTTCAAATTGATGGTGGGCCTCAAGCTATATAGGTGATCGTGCTATACGCAACATCGAGCATCTTTGAATTTCCTAACTCCAGTTTCATTGTTTCGCCACTTGAAACTACAAAACTAACAGATACTTACATGCATATGCATTCTTATGTGCATATTTACAGCCTTCCTATAATACGTTTTGCAAAGTGTAAGCTTGCAATTATTTATTATGCAAATTTGCCTATTTCAATTGCAACTTATTTAGAGCGCATAGAAATTGAACGGAAAATTTTGATGTTCTATTTTAGTGACGGTTGTCGGTGTCGGTGGGTGGTTGCTGAGCGGTCGTGTTTCCTGCCGCTCAGCTCGACATGGTGGAAGGGTCGCGAAAGGACCGTCAGATATGACGGTCGCCTGCGAATATGCAGAATAAGCAGGCGTGAACCAACCGACGGCGAAATTCATCAGGGTGTGACTGGTGTTGGCGGTGGCGCGCCAACACTTAAAAAATGGTCACATTACCCAATGACGGTTTCGCATCACGGCGAGTACGATCCGCCGAAAAAGATCGCAGCCCCTGCTGCCTTGCAGGTACTTCGTGGAAGAAGAAAGGCTAGGAGAAGGAAACTCCGAATAACCGAAACCTACGTCGCCAGCAGGCCGGCCACCAGGCGATGTACTACTGGCCACGGCAATATGGAAAGCAAGAACGCGGCAGACTGCCAACAAGATGGGGTTTCGACTTCTACATGGCACTGCTAGGACGCGGCAAGTTCAGGATGGAGAAAGATGGAAAAATTGCCAGCTGCATCGATGGAGACAACGAAGAAATCGATGAAATCACAGCTGTTCAATGTGATCAATGTGATTTTAGTGATGGCGATTTTGTACTATAATTCAGCTCAAAAGTGATTCGAAAAAATTCCGTCATCAGAAAATTAAACGAATTCTCCAAGTCGCTTATCACTATTCGAGCGGTTGAAATATATTGAACCTCCTCCGATCGCCGATTTCTCATAGTGAAAAAAAAATAGCGGAAATTTTGTAACTCGTCATTTGCGCGTTGCAAACTTCAACACTCAATTGGCATAAAAATTTGACTAATTTATTCAAATGCGCCAATTTCAAACGAAGAGACCGGAAATATTCAAATGAAAAGATGGCTCGCTGAGTGAGTGAGCCAATCAACAACGTTATCATGGCTAGCAAGCAGCATACACTCGAGTCGTTGAATTGTGTATTTAGAATAATTTTGCAGATTTTGCATTCCCAACAATGTCACATCTATATGCATATACTTATGCAGTTTTGTGTGCTCATTATGGCAGTTTTTTTTCAATTTCTCAATCATTATTTGTGGTGTTGTGAGATTTGTAAAAGATCACCAATGCTGTCGAATGATCCCTTTCGACAGCGTCAGCGGAATCGCTTAAATGCACTTTTGAAATTTGCGTGACTTTCTAGTCGAAGAAAACGAGTTCATTGCAGAGGGATTTCTATGAGCGCTCAAAACAGTTGAAAAATGAATATATTATATCAAATGTTTCATTATTTGCCGGTTATTTATGAAAATGGTCGATTTTATAAATGAAGCTGAGAGAAAAAAAATGTATGGCTTACTTCTCACTTGTTCTATATTATATTCTTATATTTTTTTTTTTTTTGCAAAATGATTTTTGCTCAAACTATTTGAATGTCAAATCACAACTGAGAAAGTGAAAGTAAGTGATCGTTGCTGGGCTATGTCCTTCCTGCTCTAATGCAGCATAATTTATTTCAACCGAAATGAACCATAATCGAATCGAGAGAACGCCTCTTTCAAAAAATAACGATGACTTCGCGAGGGTATTATAAACCGCATGAGGAATTCGCTAGCAAACCGGTCTTCCACTTTTTTTCACTATATTCATTACGAAAATATTTGTTGAATATTCTCACGGTTTCCTTTATTCAGGGGAAACCCCAAAAAGAAATTTATGCAAATTTTTCGACCAATCAAAGTGATATATATATTTATTTATTTATTTATTTATTTATTTATTTATTTATTTATTTATTTATAAGAACTAGAATAAGAGAAATAATGACATAAAAATTTTAGCACTCAGAGACTCAATACTGAATAAATAACTACTGCTATAAAACAGCTGTAAATATGGAATACTGATGAATTGAACATTGTTCTTTTGGAACTGCAATGCATTGTAAATATTGGTGAATATACCCGCAAATATTTATGCAAAAGTGTTTCTTTTGCGAGATCGCTTAAGAACGCTCGCTATTGCAACAAGATAAGCATTTAGCAAATTATGCGCATATTTTTCAGCAGTATGATTTATTTTTCTTCTCTAGCAACATCATTTTACATCAATTTTGATGTAGATGTTTTATATCTTCCAGTAATAGAAGTGTTTCGCCCAACCCAATCGTCTGTTGAATTGGCACCCTCTTCTCTCCCTTCTGAAGGTCTCCTTATTTTTTATCAATATTCCCTCGTTTATTCATCTCTCCGTCTGTTTGGGTCATACACTCGCAGTAATGTGCATGCGTTTCAACTGCAATCATGCGAACTCTGCCATAAAGCTTTCGTTGATATGGATGTGGCAACGGAGAAAACTACCTGTTCATTAACCATACTCAAAAAAAGGCCTAATTTCACAATTTCTCACTGCTCAAATAATTTCTCATACCTCGAAACAAATGAACTTCTAAATGTAGCATAACAATCGGATTTAAAGCTATAAGCCTTCCGAACGTTGCAGCTTATATTAA
Source organism: Toxascaris leonina (assembly GCA_022844705.1). NCBI lineage: Eukaryota > Metazoa > Nematoda > Chromadorea > Rhabditida > Ascarididae > Toxascaris > Toxascaris leonina. The sequence goes on from JAARMF010000096.1 coordinate 114,292, forward strand.
GCGGAAATGTTCTAAATCGTTGAAATCGGCATTTAACTTCTTTGTAAGTGAATGAGTTAATAAGCATTTCACTCTTTACTTCCGATACAATTGTTCCCTTTGAAGAAATATATTCTTCGAAGAGATAATCAACAAATGGACTTGCTATATTGCATGTTCTATAACTAGTAATACCATAGAATATGAAAGATGTTCATCGTTAAACAGAGTCAACTAGACGATCCCCCCACCGACAGTTTCATACAAATTACGTGGGAATTTAAATCGATAGAATATTCAAAGAGCGTACGTGGTGTTCATCTCGAATTAGTAATGCGTAAGGGAAGTTCGTTTTCGTTTTATAGGGCAACGCGTTGTACAGCTTACAAAGATGGATGCACCTGTGAGATTGCTATCAAACATTTTCGCATATAAGCTCGCCAGTAAACATTCCCGCATAATGACAACTTGGCAAGCGGTGAATTAGCCTCTAAAGCATCACATATGCGATCATCATCTATCGTGAGGATCACATCGACTTGTGCTGCATGCAATCCTTCCCTTTTCATTGTGCGTGTGGGGCAGCAAGGGTATCGTCGCTTCAAGAGGAGGGTAAGGGCCCCACAAAAAAAGGAACTCTGCCAGACGGGCTGTTCCGATGCGAAATAGTATGAGTTTTTAGGAGTTAACCCACTAAGCAAAAGCGGGCAAAAGGAAACAACAAATCCTTCAGCGGATGGTGTAAGAGTGTAAGAAACTCGTTGAAGAGGCACATTATTTGCGAGAATCATGTTGAACAACGAGAGAAGCTCGACGCACAAACAACGTCACTCTCTTCGGAAATTGTCTGTTAAAATCGCAGTTAGAGAGAGAATATGTCGAACCCTTTCGAATGTATTCAAGAGGGGCATAGACAACTATTCGAATAGTATGGAACATGTTCATTGTGGAGTGCGCAGAGTGTGAAACAAAATCTTGATAATCGTAGACAGACAAAGAAAGCGTTGAAAGAAGCATGTCAAAGGATGAGTAAAGCAGGTGCGCAGAAAACTCTCGATGTTATTGCCGTCTATCTCTCGTCCCCTCTGCATTATGTCGATTATTTCTATGGGGTCCACCATTAGGGACTATACGTATCTCTCTGTGTGACCGAAACGTTCACCCTTTATTTCCTTCGTGATTGAGTTACTCGAAAGGAGTTCGTTGAGGCTTCCTCTTTAGCTTGATACTCGTTGAGGAATCCGTTGTGTTCCTCTACTTGTCCAGTGTGACCTCGTTTCCCATATGATTGATCAAACATGAGTGGAATATGTTTGCACACCTTGACGATTACCACTCATAACTCAAAGGTGATCGTCTTGCATACTTTGATGTTATATAGTCAGGTGGATGAGTTCAGTCATTCAGTGATGATCGAATTGCTTGCGATGCAGCATTCGTTGTGGTATAGCCGTAAGCTTCTCTACTAAGCGCCACTATATATTTATCTCATTTTTTTTCTCTCTATCCCCCGAATCATTTCAATTGAATTATTTTATTTATCGCTTAAAAGCCTCAACATATAATTTCGCTGAAAATATGTACTCATACATACTCATTCGTTGAAATGGCAGTAAAGTATCCCTTTAATTTCACAAAATCACTGCTGAAAGTCATTGATTATTCGATGGTATCTCAAAGTGTTCAATAGCGATTTTTACTCTCATCAAATCATTCATCATTTGTTAAAACCGCATTTGTAACTGCTTCATCTGAAGATAAAATTCACTGATGTTTCCATCTAAAAACATTATGTTAATTGTCGACATATTTCTTTATAATCCTTAGCTATACACTATTTATGAATGTAATTCGCACCAAGAGATCGCTTGTAAATCGATTCTCTTCGGTGGTCGAAATACACCTATAAATATGTTCTTTTAGCATCTACGTTATTCCTCTGCCCGTAAATACCTGCACTTTTTTCTCAAATATGCTTTTATACTGATTGAAAAACCTCAAATGTGCCAATAAATTACATGAAATTCGCCTGAGGGTATATATGACATAATGTTGTTAATATGTGGACCTGTTTTGTTTGTTATTGGGTCAGTTCAGTGTTCATTAAGTATAAATGCTTGCAATGAAATGAATGTAGATGAACGTGACTGATGCAAGTGGGTGGGAAATGAAAACTGTGGCACTAGCGAAAACATGCCTCCGAACCACGAAAACGTCGAACCTCGAAAGACGGGCATCGCGAGCAGAGAGGAACTCTTCGTGCTGTATGTGTCTCTCACCCTCTTCTCATATATAATCACTTGTCTCTTCTTTGTCGTCGCTTAGCATCCCCCTTTCTACATTTATCCAAAGTTTTTTTCATCTTGAAAGGGCAGATGGTATTACGTGGAGATATTATTGTTCGAGTTTGATGCCTCATTGCAATGCTCTAATTCAAACGACACACGATAATAGCATTCATATGTTATATTCTATGAAACTTCGAATTTCTTTTTTTTTACTAATATATGGGAATTTTTCTTTTCAATTCGACATCTTATGTGACATATGACTTATCAGACAAACTGCATACTATGCCACCGGAAGTCAACTTGCTTGCAATCGAAATAAAATAATATCAATTGAAAATGAAGTAAATCAGTTACTTGGAAAGGAAACGAATGAATTGCATGCGATTAACATACACGTTGAAGATTATTGATATTTTCTATAAATGGAATTCCAGCCAAGAATTTATTGGCAGCAATCAACCAAAGATTTTTCTTCGTCGCAATTTCTCAAAAAATAAATAAATAAAGCATATTAATATCGTTGAAAAGATCGACCATCCGCTCTTATGATGAAATTTGTCGTTGTTGAATGCGATTTATTTTTAAGGAAATAATATTTAATCTATGGGCAATAGGCTGTCTTTTTTTTTTTTTTTTTTGAAAAAGCATTTCCTCATTAGCACGTGATTACCTCGATTGATGTGTGCGTCTCTATTTTGATATATTTCTATCCTTTTTATTTTTTGTCTTCCTTACCAAATATCTCTTATCATTTGATTGAAAAAAAAAACAACTTTTTTCTCACTAACACTCATTTCATCAATATTTTATGGCTTCATCGAATGTTTTAAAAGATATTACCCTCTCTACAAATTATGAATTCATAATGGAATGACTACGATTTAATTGGAAAAATTTGCATTTTCGTTTTCCATCTATTTGCTCTTCCTGGTTAGATTTGTGCATTTATGATTTTTGATTCCTCTCTATACCAATCTTTAACTTCATTTCAATTCCCCTTTTTTTTCTTGCCTTCTTCAGCCCTACATTCGCTCAATTCTATTTCCTTTGTTATACATCCGCAAATTTATTTTTTTTCAACGCTTTTTTTCATCCTGAGACATGATCTTCGCGTCTGTATATGTCTCTCTGTCCGATGATTTCCAGCAGGTGTCTATTGAGGCCAACGATAACAAATTTGTTGGATGCAATATGCCCAAGGAATGATCACTGCGTCGCGTCGGTTGTTAAGTTCAATAATGAATTTCAATTGAATTTATTAACACTTTAATATGCCTAAATGTTTACACACATTTTTTTAGCGCTACAATTACACTTAATAGCTATTCAATCTGAATAAGCGAACCAAAAAAAAAATTCGTTCGCGAATGATTTTCATAGGTGCTTATTTCGATTGAAAATATGACTGCATTAATGTCTGCCTCTTAGCAGTCAATGAAATTCGTTAAGGTGATTGTCGGGATTAAAAAGCACATATCGTGATATTTGTGTTGATGCGTATTGTAGTCGTCTTCAATGAAGCTTCTTTCTCATTTCTTCCTAATTTGAATATATTTTCTCAAGCAATCGCATTATTCAAGTAAAATCATTGAAGAAATAAATGAGAATTTTAGCTAAAAAGCAATCAAGATAGATGCTCTTCTCCAAAATCTCTTCACAAACCAACCACTCACAATAAATGCAAAACAATAAAATAATGCCACATATGCGCTTTCATTCGCAATCATCCGATTATGTGAATCTTCAAAGAAATTTTCCTCGAAAGTGAATCGAATTCGATTATCCATATTGCACATTACGTCTCCAAAAAAAGTGACCTGAGAATATTCTATCGCATATTTAAATATCGAAAATGCGGAAGAGGTGAGAGTTTAACGGGCTTGATTATATCGTTCATATTCTTATGCTGTAATGCTTGTGAAAACAGCGAGGCAGACGGACAAACACATATATAGACGACGCACTGTAATAATTTCGTTGTTCTTTTCAAAAACCTTTCCTCAGGCCTGAGAGTGTAGAAGTTGATGATCAGTGTACTGTCGTTGCTTCAGTGAACAACACGGCGACAACATTTCACACGTTTCCTCGTGCGATGGCAGCCTGAAGATGGCACGTTATCCACTGGCCAGGCGGACTATGACGTGCGCATTCCGCCATCACATGGCCTGAGTGATCCAATGAAATCGGCTTTTGTGAGTCTTAGTCCCCCCCCCCCCCCCCCCCCTTCCTCCAACATCTTTGACAAAAGATGGGCAGCAAAGCCTAGTAAGACTGCTCAAGCTCCCGCGCCACGACAAGCATCTTCAATCGGAAAGCCTGATTTGAAGCATAGCATAATCAAAGTAGCTATATTTGTTCCTTATTTCTTCACATGTGAACATCGCTTTGTTCATTTATCTTCAGAAAGTGGTTTTAATAAGTTGTTTCTTGCTTATAAAGTATTAAAAAGTTGTAGAGTCTAAACTTTGAGGGGGGATGAAGAGCTATTTTTCGTCGTCGTCAATATTTGTGATTACGAAGCACAGAGTTTAACCCAATGGAGTTTGCCTTGTATAAATGAAACTATGAAATGACCTTCGCTGTGCAATTTCGTTCCCATTATCGATTAATAATTATTATTTGACCTTCATTGGCGGTTTACTTTTTTTTCTTTACTAGAACTGTACTCATCACCTTCTGAGGTGATTAAATTTCAGTATACGTATATTAAGAGNCAATTTCGTTCCCATTATCGATTAATAATTATTATTTGACCTTCATTGGCGGTTTACTTTTTTTTCTTTACTAGAACTGTACTCATCACCTTCTGAGGTGATTAAATTTCAGTATACATATATTAAGAGGGAAGTTTGAGGCAAAATTAGATTGGGAAAGTGTATGGTGGCCAAAAACTATCAAATGTCAGCATACTAACTTTGCTTTCATATTATTATTCATTTATATTCTTCGAAACTTTATTATTTTCTAAAAAGATCGCATAATTTAAAAACTCATATTTGCAAAAGTGCAAACAATCTCGTCGTTTACTTTAGCATCCCCCCCTCCCCTTCATTTTCTCTCTTCCCTATTACTTGGAGCCGTTCAAGCCGAATTCATCCTCTAAACAATAGTGTCTGCACTGCGGAATATCTATCGAAGAGAGTACAACAAACTCGCCTTAATTAAACAACCATTTAATTAGTGATGATTTTTGAAAAATAACCCCTGGGATTTAGAGTTCTTTTTTGAGGTATTTATTATTGTCCTCTAGTGTATTATAACTTATGTTGATTGCTATTATAGCTCTCTTACGATTCATTACTTCGTTGAAAGCAGAGTCCTTTTTGAAAACAAGAGGCTAATGCCACATATCTTCTTATATCATCGCTGTTCCTACTATCTCCCATATTCGTTCCTCTTATTTCTCTTCACTTTATATTTGTGTGATGTCGAATGCAATTCCTAATTCAATATACCCATGCCTGCTAGCAAAAAAAGGACATGATTGTTGCAAAGGCAGCTTCAAAGGCAGAGTTATATGCCCAAAATATGTGTTTCTAGCAAGCTAACTCAGTTCCTAATATCTCCATCCTTCATCCAACCCAGGCGTTGTTCCAGCGATCTTTCCAATCAGTGTTTCTTCCTTCATCTAACATAGGTATTTTGTCAGCTGAAATTTCATAAATAATTATTCATTCTATAAGCTCTCACAATAATCACCGATATATTTTATGGAAACTTTAAATCATTAAAGAAATTTGTAGTGAAATTTATAGATTCCTACCTAGTAATGGCTGTAAGAGTTGCAGTATATAATCTACCTATTACTTTGCTCTCTAATGGTTGCGATATTATAATCCGTAAGATTTTTGACTTTGAAAAGTGAAATGCAATAAACTTGGAGAAATTTAGATGAAACGACCACAGTGTTCTCGGCAGATTGAATGAAATAATTGAAGATTTATTGAGAAACAAAAAACTTATTATTGAGGTGAATATGAGTGTACATAAAAAAATATTCTTGCTGGTTTCGTTTGCGGCTTTTACATTCATATAACCTTTGAAAAAATGGCTCCTATTTGACTCCTTTTCAAAGACGATGCACTTCTATTGGGTTGAAATGGATGAAGTGAAACTGCTAATTACACGCGAAAATTGCACAAAAGGACCTATTGTACTAGTTTATTTAGAATGCTTTATCGCTCATTAATACAAATGCCTTCTGATCAAGAGTCATTTTATTTATTTATTTATTTATTTGTTTATTTGTTTATTTATTTGCTTATTTGCTTGTTTATTTATTTATTTATTTTTGTCTTTTATGGTAATGAAGAATCGTGGCAAAAGCGAGTGCAATGATTCATTCATGCTAATATTTTTCTCTCAGCGGTCATAAAAACGAATGTTCCATTTAGATGACATCATCTGATTCTTATTCGGCATTAATTGTGCAAATTTCGGAAAGTATTGTTGAGGAATTTATAGTAAAATGAAGGGGGGAGGTTGGTTATGTATCTAAAAATATTATGAGGGAATTAGGGAAAGCGCATCGTAAAGAATAACAAGAAATCAAGCGAAGTTTACCCGATTCATTCAATAACAAGCCAAATCGTTGAATGAACATCATTCTTGAAATAAAACGGCCCATAAACAGTGTAGGAATAGAACTTCTCTCCACTGATAGATGCTTTCCGTAATAAATGCCAGCTGTCATAACTAAGAGTGAATGCTTATATGGCGTGCTGGACAGTGGTGATGTATCCTTCCACTGTTGAACTAGCATGATTATTACAGATCGATGAAAACAGTGCTAGTGATGAAAGTAATAACACCGTGTTGGTGGCAATGTGATTTATGGTAGTAACAGAATTGATAAAGTATAACTTAAATATTAATTATTGTTCGCAAATGAGGTTTCAATTTGTAATGAGAGCNAAGGTTTCAATTCGCTATGAAAGCTTTGCGTTATATCGATAGAATTGTGGGTATATTTCAAAGAAATTCATGCGTAAGACTGCGACTATTTCAGTACTGCTAAAGTGAAAAGAAGTTGAGAGAATTCTCGAATAATCAGTGAAGTGGATATGCGTCGTTCGAATAGACATCATCCGTCGTCAGCAGCAGCCGATGCGTTTCCCCAATCAAAGTCTCCCATCCGATCGAATGCTAGCAAACGAACGGTAATCCACTTACATTACCAATAAAAAATCTATACTAACTATTACTAGTTANAATATATATATATAACTTCAGAAGGTGGTTGTTAACTCTATTTCTATACTAACTATTACTAGTTAAACAACCATTTTACTCGTTTCTAATGCTTATCTATCTGACCAACAGGATACTCGATCCTACTTGATCTTGAATTGCTTTCCGTATCCTTTCTCTCGTCTATATGGGAACTCCTCTGTTTTGTTAACTTTTGCTTACTATTTCTTATATGCTGCTATAAATTCTTCTATCTTTTCTGTCATTCAATATAGACGATACTATTCAGTGCAATACATGTCAAGATATTTAAAACTCTTCAAAAACAGCATACTTTTGTAAAATTAAAGCAAATTCGAGCTGAAAAATATCAAACTTTCGAATGCAGAAAATTATCGATGATTACTGCGGTGATTCGAATTTTTTTTTCTGAGGTATTGCGATCTCTCACTTCATCACATTAAGCAGTGGACGATAAACCATTTTATTATTAAACTATAGAAATATTCTATCAAATTTTTCCAACGCAGCTATAAATCATGGCGTTTTATTTAATCGCTAAAGTACATTTAAATTGTTCCATCCCATCTTATCCTCTCTTTTCTGGAAATTGCTTTGGATTATCTTATCATCTCTTATCAACGCAACGCATATGCTATCACCGCGAATCCCCTTTCACATTTCTATTCATACTTATGCAATGCCTTATTAACGTACGAACAAAAATATTCAACCTTTCATATTGTTTTGAAAAAAGTCACAATGACTTTCGGCAATAGCATAGGTCATACGAAACTTCTATACCTGCTTAGGTATAAATCTTGATTAAATATAGGTCAGGTATCGACTTGAATTGAACCAGAGCACCGAGTTTTGCCCATAATCGTATGAAAGTTGATTAGGCTTCATAGTTAGGTGAAATTAGCCTTTCAATATAAGCTAAGTTCGACCTATGTGGCCAGTGGCTGGTTTCACGAGCGAGACCATATTGAATGCAAAGGCGTTAAGAATGGCTAAAGTTTAGAGGTGTTGAGAAGGCTTTTTGACTTTCTGCCTTTAGATCGACTTTGACTATGAAAGAACTCGTTTCTTCTGCATTCCCGTAATGCTCTCAACAATAATTTCGCAACACGCATACAAGTCTTTATATGCAAATTTTTATGCGATAACAACGTAGTACTCGCGTTCCACAAAATTTTTAAAGGCGTGCATGTGGGGGATATCTGATGAGCATTCACCTATAGTGAGCGAAGACGAGTGGTTGCTTTGCTGCTGATATCGATGTTTGTTGTTTATTTTGGATTTCGTCCTCTTTCTTTCTTTTTTTTTTAAAGCGCATTCGATAGATTCCTACAGAATATTTGAATGTTTATAGTTTTGTCGTTTCCTTCTGCCTTAAGCATCGAGCATTTTCTAAAATCTATTCACCTTGAGATTATCTCAATGTCTACCAAAATATATTTGCTAAATTTTTTCATCTGTTGCAGCTAAAAAGCACAGCGCACTAATTGGTCGATTATCGTTTCGTTGGTTTTAGTCAAATTTCAATGCTCTTATGATTGAGAAAAAAATTTTTTACATACTTTTAGCTGGAATGAAGAAATATTTCGTTGAAATATATTCTAAATTACATTACAATTTTCGCTATTTTGATTTTCTTTCTGTGAATTTCCAAAATGGCGATTTGTTTCTTGCATAATCCAATAAATGATTGGAAGTGTTAGAAACGTTTTGTTCAATACCATAGGTTAAACCTTGGAGGTCAAATATCGTTCACTGTCAAACTATTCAGTACAGGTCGAAGGAGTAACGCCTTTGCACTACGAATTCAAAACAGATTTGTGCAGTTACTGCTTTTCTATTTTATTTTGAAGCAATATAGCCAGATTTGTTTTGGGAGATTAAATTTTTGCATTTATATTTATTCTGAAAAGAAAGTGGTGAAATCCTGTTCCATCTTTGCAGCAAAATTCGAATTTTTTTTTCGGAGATTTTTAGCTGTCAATGCAAATTATTCCCAGTCGCTGGCTTATGGTGTAGTATATGATGTTATTGGCATGGTCATCGCTTCGTGCTGCTCCGATTTTCCCTCCCCACTTTTGCTTTCGAAATTTTCCGGTACTTCGCTTCGCTTGCCATAGTTTTTTTTTCGTTTATTGATTGTGTTGAACGCGAGCGATACTCGCTTTCATCTTACATGTGATCCAGATTCTTTCATTATTTCTTTAGTTTTGCCTGAAATATGAAACAAGCATTTGTTCAGCTGGCTGAATCGAAGTCGGGAGGTCGAGTTTCGTGGCCTTTGAAGCAACAACCTCTTCCTGAACCTCGCAGACAACGTGCCGCCGCAATGGTCGCAAAAGACGCGATGATCCTTATGACGAACAATGCCGTTGTTAAGGTTCAATTCTATTGTTGTTCATTTATCCTTCTTTCGCTTAGGAATGCTAAAGCGATTACCAGCAAAATGCAGACACGGTCACATCTGAGTGTGCCCTACCGAAATTCCACAATTTAGATCAATAAGACGAGAAAATCGTTTATTTTAATTTTGAAAAAAATGCGAAGTACATTCAACTACCATGGAAAGTCATGAGAAAGAAAAGACTGAATAATAGAATGGCGATGATAGGAGGGAATGTCAATAGTATAAATGTACATTGCAGTATAGAACGATAAAAAAAGTATTGAATGATATAACGACANNNGAAGTCATGAGAAATAAACGACTGAGTGATAAAACGGCGATGATAGGAGAGAACGTCAATAGTATAAATGTACATTGCAGTATAGAACGATAAAAAAAGTATTGAATGATATAACGACAGCGGACTCTGTGTTTATAAGAGGGGAAATGAGCCAAAAGAGATTTGCAGAGATTGGTGGAAAATCACAAAATTGTAATCTGCGAGCGATTGTTGAACAATTTCCCATGGGAACTTGGTTTAGGCAACCCGTGCACAAACCTATAGGTTGAGGGCATTCTTCCCCGTACACTTAGTTGCCTCTTCAATTTTAAGGGATTTGGCTTAGAGTGACATATGCAAAGGAGTTATGGAAGATTGCTGGTGAATGCGATACTCTAAAGATGATTTCATAGAATTTCATAAGAGAGGTATAGGGCAAGTTAATTGATCTATTTTGAAGCGATTCGAGATCGAATATCTCGAGTCTTTGCTTGTAAGAAAAGTGAAAGAAACTGTGAAGTGTTCCTCGAAATGTCTTTAGTGAATACTTGCTGTATATCTTCGATTATTTATCTAAGCGTAGACGAGGTGGTTGCCCGTTCATGCAGAACTGTTTGCTTTACAAGACGAATGACCCGTAACTAGACCAAGGAGGAGAGGTCGCTCTTATCAGCCTTCGTAAGCTGTACGAGTCAGGTCCTTAATTCTACTGATATATCAAGGAAAGGTGTTTTGGAGATGAATCGTTACCGCATGAGAAAACAAAGCCTGTGGATCTTCTTTGGATTCAATTACATGATCTGCCCAAGTTTTACAACAATACCATTACTATTGCTAGTGAATCATATGCAATATATGCGAATCGCGAAAGCGTCAACGTCGTTCATCCTGCTCACAGGCCAATTCCGAATAAAGGCCTAGTCCGAGCATTCCATCATTACAACCTTCAAGCAGAATTTATAGGAACGAATAGGATTCCTCTCACAATTATATATTACTATGATTCTAAAATTATTGTGCAAATATCAACAGTGCTGAGGGTGCGAATTTATTGAGTGAACTGATTGGATATGTTTACNTTGTTTGGATGTGTTTACGAAATTTAACGTCGTTCTTTATGATATTGAAATATTTAAAACGAATTATTGTGAGATTCAGAAACGTTCCCTTACTCTCTATTTTAATATTCTTTATTTTCGATTATTATAGGATCTTATCAAGTCACCCAGTCCTGGTAAGAAGGAGCATTCGAGCAGTCGCGCTGCTAAGCGTGCATCAAATGCTGCAATTACTTCTTCGTCACCCGCTAAGGTTTCGTGTTTTCCTCTTCCTCTTTCTCTCCTTTTTTTTGCCCTCCAGTTATCACTGAACAGAATTGCGACTTATGCAAAGGAAATGGATAATAAGATGGACATTTCTGATAGTTTATATTAGAGAGATTGTAAAACATATTCGCATAAATCTTTACTGAATGTTACTTCACATATGAAATTCTACAACGTTTTCATTGCTGAGGTGTGAGTTGATACCATTGAATGGGCCTATAAATAAGCATATTTAAAAGCCATTTTCATGGCTTTTCAATATATTTTGCACTTATTTGGATGCAAATATTTTGTTGAAAGTGATGCGCCGAGACAAACTCTCCGACATGTTTTGCCGTTTTTTCCATTTTCCGCCTGTTATTGTGTTTGATTCGTAATCAATTATATCATCACTTTCACCTGCTTTGCCGCCTCGTGTGCTTTTGATTGTTTTCTTCTTTTTTTTTTACCAAATTTTTATTTATTCAATCGATAGTGACGAGTTTATCGTTTTACAATAATATCTTTTAATGAATTTTTTTCTTATAGCAAGCAAAAAATGCGGACAGCTCAGTGACATTAGTGCCAACTGATTCCACCACGGAGAGCCAAGAGTCAGTAAGCGCTGCGAAACAACAATCGAACGATGAGGTCAATGCAAATCTGCTGGATGTGTCGACAACTCTTTCGCATGACCTTAGTTCATTTCCAAGGGAACTGACCGTCAAAGAAGTAAATATCTATTGTTTTATTTTTCATATTTCACGAAAATAGTTTTATTGCAATTTATCACAGCTTATTTTCTTCATGGAATGAATTGGTTATCGAAGATATTCAATGATTTGATAAAGATATTTGGGGACAGGGGGGGGGGGGGG
>JAARMF010000096.1:133894-146038 GCA_022844705.1 Toxascaris leonina
ACATTCTATCATAAAGACCATTCCTACAAACGTTTCACAAAAAATTCATTCGGTGTATGGTGGAATATCATTCCGCAAAATGGTATATTTAAATGTCTGAGAGTTTTTTTCGAAATTGCTGAACAGCGTGAAGTGTGCGATGGTACAGGAGGCTAATTTGCAATGTGGTTTTTACTCGCTTCCTTTTCTTAGCTCTGCCCTCAGTGATTGCCCAGTTAACAATATCAGACAGACGGATGCAAAGCGCACAAATCCAACATCGGGATAATGCTCTCTGCAAAGCAATTTTGCTTATATAGCAATTTATATATATATATATATATATATATATATATATATTGGTTTCGATTCTTGCACCTTCATATAGCTTGTGAATGTTTAGATGTGCTAATTGTCAAGCGAGATTCTCGACGTTTTTTGGCTTGATAGATGCAATTTCTGAAAGCATTTATTTTGCGGTAATTATTAGACATGCATTGCATTCGTTATATAATCGTAATAATAATAATATGTAGTTAATCTTGCATCATTTTTTCTCTCCATCGAAATATTCGAATATATTCCCATCGTTGAAAATGAACGTTTTTATAGAACAGTGATTATCACTGAAATTCATCTTCTTGCATCAATAGAGTCTTACCAGTATACCTAAGAAGTTTAGGTGATATCCGTATTAGGCAGAAGGTTGAAGGCGGTGCATGAGAATACAACTTTCGTAAATTGGTTTGAATTCGTTGTTTGTATGGTTGTTATTATAGGTGGCCGAAGTATTACGCAATCGTATTCCAATCATCCGTCAACAAGCATCTTCACTATCCGATCGTCTTGCACTAAAACGACGCCGTACGAATTTCGTCGGACTCAATATTATGATGTGGCGATTCTTTTGTGATTGTCGCGATCAAGGAATTGTGCTTAATGGTCGGCAGTTGAAAGAACATGCTCTGACCATTGCGAGACAACTTGGTTGGTGTTCTTAAATTTCTATCCTATTCATCAGCAGAGGAATAGAATAAATACGATTATCTTGTAGAGTAGATTCTTGAATCTCGTTCTTTCTAAATCTTTGCACCTTTTCATATATCTTTCCCTACTAAGGGATGTCGAAGGGTGGCAGAGGTCAATGTAAATGATATGTAGTGTATTGCAGCAGAAAAATCATGAATTGATAGGGAAAGTGTTCTGATGTCTTTTAGCATATCTGTTTACAGGTTTGCACAATTTCAAAGGATCTGAAGGATGGTTGGATTCATTCAAACGACGACACAATATCGATCTAAAGACAATGACTGGTCATCCGGTCATCTATGAAACCGATAACGATGGTAATGTTTTCTGCCCGGGCGAAAATATCATCGAAGCTTACTGTAAGCGTTTCGTTATTGCGTTCAAATTTCGTTCGCTTGTTACAGCAAAGCGCAATAATTAGAGTATAATTTCGGAAGCGATCAAAGTTGCCAGATGACCTGATGGAGGGATGAAACGGGAGGGGTTATAGAGGGTGGCCGAACAAGGGGGATTGATAGGATGTAAATGATTTTTCTCCTTTATATAGTCTTGAGCATTTCTTCACGATGACATTTATTCAGAGTTCTTAATGCAATGTGTATATGCATTAGTTGGATAGGTTAATTTATATGGGAGCGATTTTTATTGATGATGATGGGGAGGGGGAGTGGGGAGGGGTGGTCTGAAACTGTTGCATTTCACAATTGAGTGCATTATCTAACATTTAGCTCCTCGGACGGATAGTCCTCAAGCTGATGAAGAAATGAATACGTCGACATCGATGATCGTCGATGCGAATCAGTTCCTCATTGACGCGGCTGATGCGGCTGCTCGTGCTGTCACTTCTTCTGGAAACTTCTCGCCCACCAGCAACTTGAACACTCTCGCGATTGCGGCTTGCAATACTGGAGGTTTCATCTTCATTCCAGTTCTTTATTCTCTAATGGCCCTTCTCCTATGAGGTATAGCAGAAATTTGATTGAGGAGGAATTTAATTGAGAGGGAGTATATGGCTATGTTTTTATCGTCGCTTTTGGTGTTGAACAGATCGAATGTTCTAAGCTAGATAGAAAGTTTAGCTTTTCTCCGATCTTATCATGATCGCTTAACTTCTAGGTGATATAGTCGATTGATTTTTATCCTATGCATAGTATACTCTTGGTAGTCTTATGGATAAAGCGTATCTTTCTCTTTTCTATATCCATAAAATGGAATTGCTAGATGTTCTATCCATCTGATCACATCAAAACAAGGAGAATGCTGATGCATCTCACCACTTCCGATTTTGAAGCCAATTTCGATTTGTTCATTTAATGTTGTCTCTGAAATTTGTGATGTTGGTATTTTATATGGAATTTGTGATTGAGTTATTGAAGAGATCGGTCCATGCCAAGCAACTGCAGCAGTACATACCACACAACCTTTGGATTTGGCTATGCTCCCAACTACGTCAACTGGTTTATCAACGCCAACATTTGCACAGAAAACACCACCCACAGCGACATGTGTCATACGTGGTGGGTTGTGTGTTTTTATTCAACTTTTTGTTCTAAAATTTAATTTATTTGAGGATGCGATTTGTTGTTGGTGGGTGGACTTCTTTGCTTTTTTTTGGTACAACTTGCATCATATAAGAGGTAGTTGATAGAGATGAAATACCGAGGAAAGAATACTAGCTGGATTTTGTTGATGTCTTCATAGATGCCTCATCGTTGCATCACAAGATGAACTAGTCAGATTTGCTTCTCTAATTCTAAGGGTTTTTCCTCTTTTTTTTCGATTGAGATACATAATTATCAAAGCTACGGGGAACGTTTTTATTATTGCTTTAGTATTACATTGGTTAGTGACTTGCTCCATTTTACTCGAGTAAACCGCAGTGTGGCAATGTCGTGTCTGTCGAGTAGCTTTAACTAAGAAACCACTGAATTTCGATTAATGTAATCTGGCAGGTGTAATAGGCACTGTAGGATAACCTCATCTATCGTCACTCTCGTTGACCTATCTTCTTCTTCAAGAGGGATAATGGGCGTTAAGAGGCAAGAAGAAATTGCACTTGTTCTGCATGCATCGTATTTTTTAATATTTTACACAGCGCGAACCGCAAAAACTTGTATCTATAGAATATTTGTATGAGTGGTCAGATCAGCTGAAAATGACAGATATTCCCCTGCATGTTTTGCATTTTTGTTGATAGCTTATGAAGCTCATTGATCAGATTGTGACGTATACGTGTGTTATTCCATGAAACTCCAAAATTTCTCGGAAGCATTTGAATTGATTCTGTTGAACGTAAACATTTCCGAGGAGAAGCTAATATTCGCAAGAGCTTGTACTGGAAGTAGTCTTTCAGTTTCTGTTGTAGGAAAGGGTCTAGATGCGGGTGATTATGGTATCGGCGGTATTGGTTGGTCGATATGCTAATATGTGAGCCACGTTGTTGTTTACAATAAAAGAAAAAAAACGGAATTAATGTTTTACATTGTGACACTCATTTATCTTTATTCGTCCACTGTTTTGTTTTATCCCACTCGGTAGAATATGGGTATATGCAAATAATTTACCACTAAGTTATTCGGATTTCTCAATGCGAAAACGTTTGAGGGCGTTTCCTTCGTTTTTCTTCAGTTCCCTAAAGCCTAACGGTCGTTGTTTCATGTTGTAGTGGTGATGCTTGCAGGTCAACCATTATTGGCACCGATGGGCACAGTTCCGGATATTAGTATGTCAACGATTCAAGCACTCGTTGAAACATGCTGCTATCGTGTTGATGAACCTGAGGTAAAATTTGCCATATTATTTGCTAAGACTTACCTAGCTAACAGCATTTTTCTGTCGAAATTATCTAATAGTAATACTGAAATATTAATAATGCAGCAAAACGAAAGGAATTCAAACTGAAGTCGAGCCCTTTCACCGGACGTTCCCTCTCGCCCTGGGAAGTCGAGCCCTGTTTCGCTTAATCGAACGGCCATTGTATTTGAGTGCAAATTTTGCAGTCCTAGATAACGTCGTTTATGCTAGATTGCAGCAGTTAGGTATTTTGGTGTGGAATCGATTTGCTCTTGTGATATATGCCACAAAATATTGGTGCAGAATGCTTCATCTTGCGAGTACTGATGATATTACAGGTGGCACATGCGATGGAAACATTGCGATCCTATATAGCTATAAATGACGTCAGCTTAATGTCCGCATTGGTGACGCTGCAGAAGGGATTAGCAGCGATCGCAGCGAATAGGCGTGCAAAACAGCCAACAAATGCCAAGGCGACATTGCCAGTGTCGTTGACCGTTACATTACCAACTCCACAGGACGCTATGGAACAACAGGTGAGTGGGGAGTTACCTTTTATGGTCCATAATGAATGCGACTGAGTATTTTCAATGATTGTTTGGCCTAGTTCATGCGTTCTTTGCGCTCTGTAAGTTTATTAGAAACGTCTACGTAAATCCTTATGTGTTTACTCGTGTGCATGATATCTACTTCTCTCAGTTGCTATATACGATGTTTCTTCGCAAATCTTCCTTCACTTCTTCTCCACATTCGATACCCCCATTACTTGATGAAATTTCTGAGAAACTCATTTGGCTAATCGTATAAGGGGGTCGGGTTTCGACCTAGTTCTTTAAGAGTTGAAATTTTTGTTCTTTTAAAAATTATCTCAAAGTGAGCCTCGAACATTATGCTCCTCCACGAGGAAATTCGATCGTTGATTGCATTCTTCGGAATCCTCTGATCGTCGAAACTATCCTGGAACAACAGGGAGGAATGAGAAACGATTTATTATGAGCAATTTAAACGTTTAAGTTTTCTGATGGGCTGAAGTGGTTCTCATTGGCTTTCACGAAGTGTCGTCTTCTTCAGGCGTCTGTAAACGTTTCGCCAGCAACATCATCGGGTACTGTGCTAGGATTGCGGAACGCATCGTTAAATGGCTGCAACACCTCGTCAGTTGAGATGACGGATCCTTCAGCAGCAATGCTAAATAGGGATACGATTCAGGGTCAAATGTCATTGTAAATTCTATTTGCAACTTTTCAATGCCAAACTTGATGTACCTCGTATCGATTTTTCTTTTCGATCCTTTGCTTCATATGACTCTGACATATTACAGTAAATTCCGTCAATTCATACATATCGATAGAAGACGATAGAATGGTGCCGTTTGGTGCTGTTTAGAGAGAAATTAAAATCGCAAAGAAAACGGCGAATATATCGGACGGATCTATTCATTCATTGAAATATCACTGAAGCTTGCATTTATCGTTTTTTCTTCTTTAAATTTGCAGTGCTATTTGAGTTTAAAAAAAATAAATACAAACTGTGATATGCGAAGTTTTTTCACAGCGTCGCTTTTTGATATTCGACACGTCAATGAAGCAAAATCTTTAGTGAACCATAAAGCATCGCTCGCAATATCCTCTGTTCGCTATTTTATAAATGGTGCTTATCGTTTTTGACTGCATGTTCCCGGTCGCAGATAATCTGAAATTATTCGGAGATACATGCCGAATATTTTATGCCCCCCCCCCCCCCCTCCCCCCCCTCCCCCATCGAGTTGTTTATGAATATTCATTCCATCACCCGTTCTTCCTGCCAATTTTTGCAGTTGGGCGTTCTTGACTTTCACTACCATTTTATTGTCGAATTCTTCAAAGGATGTTATGCATAGCGGCCCTCCCTTTCAGTATTGTAACTGACTTCAACTCGGCGTATTCTATGTAGATCTCTAATTATCTCTGCAAAATATTTTCAAAACTGCTGCTTTTTTGTCTATGAAATATTATGTATTAATTTTGATATTTCTCTATTTAAAGTGCATTATAATAATGTCACATCGCTATGTATATGTGACAAACTAAATATGCAGCCCATAAGCAATCGATTGCATACAAGAGGAAGGGGACTAACGCAGATTCCCGAGGGTAAATAGTCTGCAAGAGGGGAAAAAACAGGTGTAGCACTTTTTCTGAAAGCATAATATAAATTGAGGTGTGATTTAAGAAGTTTGTCACATGTACACAACAATAGTAATAAAGGTGCTAGAGTGCACCACTTTTCACACAGTTCAAATGTGTCGAATACATAGAGTTTGCATATTATTATGTGACAAGATGTGCGTCTTTCCATTCGATAGCTTGAACGGTTAATCAAGAAAGCTAAAGAGACAAATTTTGAAAGCTCAATTTCACATAACGTTGCCGAATTCCTTTCTGAGTTATAGGAACGTTACGATTCTATCAAATATGCGTATGCAAATCTTTTGCATCTGCGTATGCTAGCGAAAAACCGATCAATTTTCTTGTAAGAGGGGGGAGGGGGGACGTTTGCGATGGAGTTATTTCTTTTTTGCTTCAGATTTTATCATGGCCCATTCATTTATTCTTCTCTTACTTCAAACAGCCGATCAGTGTAGTCGGTGGAATAACGAAAGAACGCATGACGTGCTGATTTCTCTGGTGTGCTTTCCATTTGTTTATTCGAGTGTTTCCTGTGTTAGTTTAATGTCTGAATTAAAATCGTTGCTTTATTGCGTGAAGCACTCGTTCGAGCTTAGCTCTTGAATTTTTATATACAAGTAACGAATTCATCACAATCGCAGAACGTATTTCGGCCTCATAATGGTATAAAGGTGTTATAGAACTATCGAAAAAAAATGTGACTTCATTGGCAGATCACCTGCGCTGGTCGCCTATCCGATCAGACATTGCAAATAAGAGCAATTTTCCAGCACCAGGATGTGCTTACTTATTATTTCCATGAATTGGTTGTTGTTGTTGTTTTTTCTTTTTTTTTAAGAAAGGCAAAAATCCGATCGCAGTAATAACCCACAAATTCGACAGTTATTCTATTCTGCATCGGAAGCGTAATACCTTTATTTTCAATCGAAAACAAGCAAAGCTAGCAAAACTACTATAGTTTTCCATCCAGTTAAACTGCGTCCAATATTTTTTAAATAACTTCTTTGCATTCGGATATCTGATATATCTTGGAAGATCCTATGTGGAATTTTCTGAAAAATTCTCACAAATGGGATATATTCTTAGCATTTTGTGGTTATTGTGGAGAACTAGATGGGAAGGAGAGGGGATTGATCTATAAGACATAGAGCACTTTACGACGTTCAGTTTATTTTGACTAGAGTATTTGCAACCATTATTCCAACTATATTATTGTTTATAGTCGCATTTGTTGAATTCGCATCTTTTCATAGGATTTAATGCAAAATCATTCGATAAATTCTCTTTTTGTTGGGAATTTAAATTTTCCCCAATCGATTTCAACATTTCGAAACATTTCAAGAAAAATTTAGCGGAAATTAAATAAATCCACTAGAGATATATTAACTTCCAAATAAATTGAATTTTTCTTTTCGCTAATGTATATTGTTTGATTTGAGTGCAAAATATTGCGATAATTCTTTTGCTATCCTCGACTATATAGTAATTTCTTATTTTAATTTCATAATAAAAAGTTTTTTTTATTGCTAATAAAAGTGGTGGCTATTCCAATTTTCCTATGATGAGTCAGTAAAAAAGAGTTGCTGCATGTTGTGTATTCGTCACATTATCAATTGACGCTTTAAAGGTCATTGTGCATCAGCTGTATCGCTGTGGGTAAGAAGATTTATGACCGAAATGCATCGTTGTTTTTTCTTCTCTCTGCGTATGTGATTGTTTTCATTTTCATTGCGAAATGAACGGTAGTGTTTTTATGACACCTTATAAAATCTCGTTTCGGTTATTTCCTTTGATCCTTCGACCTCGTTCCACTCTCCCCCTACCTCCCTCACCCATATCCACCTCATCTCCTTCGCTTTCCTAATTTCTTTCGTAGTCGAGATGTGCTCTTTCACTTCCATTATTCTACAGTTCTCTCGCAATAATATTTGCGGGCTTAGTTTCGTTTCCTTATTTTTGAAGTTAAATGTGGTCAACGATGATGGGGCAACGAAAATGAGATCTAGGCAAAAACATAGCGTAATTTTTAATAGCAATTGATTGTTTAATAAATATTTGAGAAATAAGTTGTTTTTATTGTGTGCACGATGCATGCCTGTACTTCTCTAGTCATCAACTAAGTGGAGCAATTTAAGAAATCCTCAAATTTTGATGCTTTCACGTTCTCAATTCTTAGGTTCTTCCGAGTCGCCTGCAATGCGAAACAAATTAAGAATCAATCAACGTTAAGCTTTTTTTCTTGCTAAGCTAGTCGGGAATGCTACAGTAAGCGGTAATCTATGTATCCAATGAGTTTTTACGTATAGTCGGAAAGGCTGTTGCAAGATAGAGACGAGCTTGAATGAGGGAGAAAGGCTGGACCATCGGGGAAAGGTGAGTGGTGGTGTGTTTTCAACTAATTTTACGCAACTAAACTCTTTGAGGTGTGGAGGTGTTCCTTTGCGCAAGGTTTACATGTTACTCTGGTTGTCGTGATGTGTCTACTGGAATGGACATTTAGCTAAATCTGCTCATGTTATGGAAATCGGCACACCAACTTTCTAAGCGCAAGTGCAAGTGATATATTTCACTGCAAAGTACAATCAGTTCGACAGCTCCATTTTTACTTCTTCCGGTGACTGAACTGATGAATGGGTGATAGTGGGAGGGATGGTTCAGAATTACACCGGTGGATATCCATTGCTAGCTGTATGCCTAAGTCGAAACTGCTCGAAGATGGAGTGCGCTTATCGCTTTTGTCTATTGTGCTATCTCGATTGTTGTGCTGTAATGGGGTTTTCGATGAGTGGAGAGACACAATGAGGTGGACGTTGAGGCATTTTCTTTGTCATGCGTAGTGCTGAGGTTGTATATTTGAACTTTACGAGAAAGATTATGCGGTTTTTATTTGCAAATATTTGAAAATTTGTGTGCAAACGTACAATTGATGAAAGGAACGCAGATTTTGTTTAGAGTCTAACATTGGTGACCAGCTGGAGGCCAATCGCAAACGAGCGCTGTTGGATTCCAAACGAGGTTACTTGGGCAATCTTTATGCACCCATTTGCCTTGTGCACACTGATAAAACTTTCGGCAGTTGTTTGCATCAACTCGATAACCACTTGGTCCACTGCTTTCCTGAAATTGCGATTTGTTGGTTCCGGATGAGCTGTTTGATGAGCACATCTTAGCGAATGCATTTCCGTTGTAATCTAAAAGTTGCGAAGAGTCCGTAACTAATTACTACATACGCAACTCCCATTTATGCCAGTGGCACGATCCACTTAATGCTTTTCTCCGTAATGAGAGAGTACGAAGAGCTGCCTTCGAATGCTATTAACCGCAAATTTTGCAAGTGTACTGAATGGATTCTATGTTCGATCTAAGTGATATAATGCAGATTTCATTTCCATATCATCATATCGCATTTCAATCATATGTCATATATGACCAGGTTGACACAATTGTTCAACTCCTCTTACCTGGCACGGGCTTTCCTCGTCTTGTTCACCGAAGATAAGTCCATTCTGACAGATGCCAGGCACACATCTATTGAGTCGTTCATTGAAATGTTCACCCTGTGGACAAAATCGGCGCACAAAACGTTTGTCTTCACCCGCACACGAGAAATACTTTGTACAATCGCTAGTATCCGCCCTTCTATCCCCATAATTGCATTCATTGACGTTGGAGGATATTTGCTCGTAATTTCCAGATTCATGTACATGTTGCATATTTGGACATACATAGTCTGGACGGCAACAACGCGTCTGCAAAGCACTTTCTTCGAATCAATAATTAAAACAATATATGTGAATAAATTATGGATTTTATATTATGAATCCTTCAAATAGCAATGTAGCGTTAATTTCCTCTGTAGTCTCTATGTCTAAAACCTCGAATACACATCATCTATGTATAGTTTATCAGAGTGATGGAAAAGTATTTTATACATGATGAAGTTAAATTCAATGACGATTTCGTTTTATCTGAACTCTGCGAAATGCAATTCAACTGAAGCTATAATTAATTAAGTATGATAAAATAAGGTTGAATATCGTTCACTTTTATGATTATCTATTGAAGAATACATTAACCAACCGATGGATCGAAATTTTGTCCATATGGACAGAGTCTCATCTCAAAATGTCCATTAACGCATTCGAAATACGTTGTGCAATCCCACTGATTGGCTTTCAAATCACCATTCTGGCATTCTTCTCCTTGTTGAGGCGAATTCTCTGAAGTACTCATATATATATATATATATATATAGTTAGAGTGATGAAGTTTCCAAGAATATTTGTGAAACGGAACAATTTTTTTGCTTAGATAAATGCAACTTTCCAGATCAATTGATAAAATTATGTAGAATCGTGTTTCCTTTTCGATAAATTAAATTTTGAGCTTATTCTTCTTTGCATCTCCAAATTTTGATCTCCTTAGATTGCAAATATTTGAAAATGAAAATATTTTGCAAAACTTTTTTCCATCGCATTTTCAATAAATAAAATTCTATGCCTCATTTATCGATAACACTCACCTCTTTGAGAAGAATAACTGTCGAAAGTCTGTTGCGAATTAGCAATCTTAAAATATAATCTTTTTTTTTTTCAATGAACTCTCTTTGTTCAAATCTATCTAAATATTAGCATTTCGCCTTAAATAATTGTAATTGTTATTCTTTTGGGCTTTCCTCTGTCGATATTATACCTCATTGCCGTGTTGTATCTCCTACCTTATATGCACAAAATCCGTTACTGTATTTAGATATTGATAATCTCCGTTTAAGAATTTTATGCAGGTCGGCAGGGAAGAGGGAATAGGAGTGTTTAGAGTGTTCCACTTGGCAAAACCAATCCCCATTTCTTCTCCATCTCCTCCTTCTCCCCCTTCCCCCCCCCCNTCTTTACTCCTTCCAATGTTATCCAGTAAAGACGGAGCCGATGAAATGTTAGAATCTTTGTGGAATATTCTGAGGAAATGATTTCATAAAAGATCCACAAATTTGCTCTTTGTGCCTTTCAATCATTGCCTCGGATCGCTGCTTAAATGTTTTTGCGAGATGGAAAAAAACATGATCGCTCAAACTTTCGCTTGTTTGTTCCTTTATAATGTTAAAATTTGTAAGTTATAGTCTCTTTTCATTTTCAGCACTTTCCTGCATCACTGTCTAGGATAACAACAAACGGCTTTAAGAATAACTGAACTGAAAAGGATTCACAAATAATTGCAATTAATATTTTCAGAAAAGTGTATTTGTTAGTTCTTATAGAATTGTGTCATTTCAGCTAAAATATATATCTGTCATTGATTCATTTTGCTTTTGTAATGATTCTATTTTCTATATACAATTTTTGAGCATTTAAGAAAAAATAACGATATTTCCTTCATGATTACATTACATTGCCACATAGAAGCACGACGTATGCGAAGAGCAATAGGCTAATAGGCCTATTCATCGTTTAGCTATATCGTATTGCACGCACAGAAATGAAACCACTGCAAACAAATTTATTTGATAATATGCGACATTTCGATAATAATGACGATAAAATTCAATTAGCCTCCGAACGAATTATAAATAATTTTACTCGATGAGTGATACATCTAAATAGAATTTTCGAGAATTGGATGTAGGAAAGAATAGTCGTAAATATTATCACAGATCGTAGTTAGATTTGCTGTTATAGTGGCATATCGATGAATTATGATAAGGTTAGAATTGCTGAGATTATTATTGCATAAATGAGAAGTATGACCTCTGCATTCGCTATTCCAGATCAAGAAAGTTGGGGAGCATTCGGAGCTAGGTGCACACTGAAGCAATATTAAATTTTATAGATTTATCTTCAAGAAGAGGCATGAAGCTGTTCATAATGAAGATGCATAAGCAGTGTGAAATGAAGAATTGATTCATGAGCAGAATTTACAGTAACATTACNAGAATAGTCATGAAGCTGTTCATAATGAAGATGCATAAGCAGTGTGAAATGAAGAATTGATTCATGAGCAGAATTTACAGTAACATTACTCGGTTCAATGAATCGCGAATTTTTTTGGTCGTAATGATAAAAATTTGTTGTGTGAAACAATAAGTCGAATTCGAAACGAAACACTTATAAAGCATTTCAAAAATTATGTTTCGCAGCGCGAACATGGACTAAGAAATAGTTTATATATATATATATAT
>JAARMF010000097.1:8067-59912 GCA_022844705.1 Toxascaris leonina
GGGGGGGGAGGGGGGGGGATATTTCTTGGCTTTGAGCCGGTTCCTTCGCAAAGGTGTGCAGCTTTCAATCACGAGATATACAAATGACAGAAAACTCGTATTATAGTAGTTGTGGAAATAGCTAATAGCTTCGAAATAAATACTACAATGATCGCCTGTAGAAAAGTTTGGAAGGACTTCTCGTTTCGGAATCAATGTGCTGTCGTTGCATAAAAGACGACCCAGCGTGTAAGTACCATAGGTAGGGTCAGAGATTAGATTCAGCAGACCCGAATTTATGATAAAACAATCAAACCACATTGCTGAGTGCACGTCAGGTTCCAATACAGCATACAATTAGAATACTCACTTTTGAGCTATTCGATGTCATTGATGAATCCTGAAGGGAACTTTTGAAGAAGTTAAATTCAAACTAACGCGCGAAAACTATGCGAGAGAACGAACTTGTATGGGTAAGGGAGTAAATGCTTCACTGAATTTGTGGTTAGTTGGGGGGTGGAAGTTGTAGATGGTACAGGATGGGTTGGTACTCGATGGGGTTTAACTGTGTTTTGGTAGGATGTTGTAATGGAAAGGTGGAGAGGTGTATGTAGACTGTTTTAATGCTATAAACTGGACGAAATGCACGTTTATACTCTTAATGGGATGTATTCGTTGCTCTTGCATAGAAATTCTTCCAGCTTTGCATAATGTCGCTGTTGTTGAACGCTTTTGAATATCGATATATTGATGGTTTTTACGTGAATTTCATCTATGAATAGAATTGTTTGCCTTTACTGCAATTACAAAAAACATCGCCGTTCTCTGATCGCAGTAATGTTTTCAGGGTGATAGGCTGTCAAAGTGTTGCGTACTCATGGAGCATTATATGCCAGAAATTTTTTGGCATGATCGAAAGGCGTTGCTTTCCGTTCACTTCAGCAGTGCAGCCGATTCGCAAGATGTTTATAAGGTCATCATTTTTGCTTTTAGATTTATGTCGCAAGTGCAGGTGCGTGAAAGGAGTCTTGAATCTATCGGGTGAAAGATAAAAAGGTTCAAGTTTATGCTAGAATGCAGCGGACAGGTTCGTGCGTGGCACTCTCAATTCCTCGCGTAGTTTTTGCATCAGTTGGGTTCACGGGTAGATGAAAGCATGCGTTACACGCGCATGTTCGCTTCTGATGTGCTTTATTATCCTTTAAATGGAGGCTCAGCTTAGCTTTTTATGCAATATGGGTAGTGGTACTTAATGAGAACATCCGGTCACATTTATAATAGCAGTTGATTTGGTTGAAATGAAGTTGTAAAGAGTTGATGATTTTTAAGATAGTCACGACGAGTGTGCAGAAGGAGGTTCGGATATGGAACTTTGAATTTGTGAAGGAGAAAGGTGGAGGGGGACGCGACGCTCTAGCAGTCAATTTCATTGCTAATCTCGTGGGACATGGAGGAGTCGTCAATGTGGCCCGTTTCTCAGCGGATGGTTAGTTTAAAAGAAATTTGGAACCTCATACGCAAACCTCCTGATAATTGTTGAAGTTTAGATCAGGCTATCAAATGCGCTGCATTGTTGAGTATGTGGTGCGGGAACATTCACCCTAGTTGTATGTGGTGTATGAGTGTATTGCGTCATTGCTGAATGCTAACTTCCGTTGTTTCACGAGCACGTTAACAGCTTGCTTTCGGCATGAACCAAAAGAAAGAAGAGCAGAGTTTGCTGTAGCCTGAGACCGCCGTATTGCGAATGCTGTTGTTTATTTATCTGTTCTTTCATTTCGATGCAATATGGGTTCACAGGTAGCAAATCGCATGTGGCGTAAGTTTAATTTCATCTCTAGTGGCATGCGGAGCCATCGTTTTCTGTTCGTTTTTTNATAGCAAATCGCATGTGCCGTAAGTTAATTTCATCTCTAGTCGCATGCAGAGCCATCGTTTTCTGTTCGTTTTTTATAACATTTACTGCTTGTTCTGAGAAGAAGAGATTCTTTAGACAGGCATTTGCAGTGTCATGATGGAATGCGGGTTCTCACTCGAGTCACGCTGCATGGCTTTTGTGTGCCATCGGCAATGATGTGTTTCATTATTATGCGTCCGAAATCTTTTTGTAATCCAGAACGGAACATGAGAAGATGTTCACTGCAGGTGAAATACTAGCGTCGGGTGATTGCGATGGTCAGGTTTTTCTTTGGAGAATAGGACCTGAAAGTTCGTCGACGACGACAGTGGATATGTGCCAATTGGATGATATGCCACCCAACAAGGAGAACTGGGTGAGAATGCGATCAAATATAAGGTTCGTTCTATGCGCATTTCGTATTGCAGTCACCACTTAGTGCTCGAGCACGCATGCGATTCTGTCTGTGGAATTCTCAGTCGGGCACTTTGTAGGCAACGCCCTTAGTTTCGGTGTCGGCGAATCGAGCTTCGAAATATCGAATGTTTTCTTTACGTTTGGCGTACTCACTTGTTTGTTCGTTCGTTAGGTGCATCTTTCCTGACAGTTGCTTTGCCACCACGCATTTCATTCTTTTTCCTTCAAGCGAAAAGAAACGCTGCTTGAAGCATCTTCAAGCGATGATGTGCAGTTGAATGTCTAACAGGGTGAGAATGCCCACTAGCTGCTACAATTCATATTTCGGCAACAAAAGAGTGCGATGGTATTGCTCTTCTTTGATGTGTTGTAGTCGAAGTGATAAGTGATTTGTATTAACGAACAGATCCTTTATATGAAGAAAGCGGTTCACTAAAATAATCTTTTTCACAGCAATGGCAATGTTCATAGGGCCAGGTTGCGTTCTGAATTGCTTCCTTAATATATTACCATCACTGCAACTGAGATTTGCTTTTTGATGTTTTCTCTGGCAGTGGGTTTTGCTTTTTGATCTATTTTTCATGATAGTTTCAGCAATGCCTAAAGTGTTCATGTGTTCGATTTGCAGAGTGATTTTGTTTTCACGAGGAGTAGACTTTATTTTTTGCCTTTATGATTTTAATCTTCGTTGCTTGATATTTCTATAGAGATGTCAAAAATGAAAAGTCCATGGATGCGAAGACCGCCGATTTCGCCGAAAAATTTTTTCTTTTATCTTCGTAAAAGTAGCGTTTTTATGACTCTCTTGTTAGGGCATTTCTCTATACGATAAAAATATTAGCATTAGGCATCAACGAACTATTGGCTTTGATCCCTTTTTTCCCTTTTTGCTTTCTGTAACTTTGGTCGCAAATTGGTTCCGTTCGCGGCCAGTAGAGTGCGCCTAGATAGTATTGTGGCCGGCATAGAAACGTTGCAGGTGATACACATCGTAACCGGTATTTATGGCTGTTTCGAATCGACAAGAAAAGCGAAGAGAGATCTTGCTTGTCGCCTTTCTTCTTTCAGAGTTGAAGACTGATGTGGACGGAATGTTTTTTTCTCGTTTCATTGCCGATTTTTGAACATTCGAAATAAGCGGTCGCATCGTTGTGTATAAATTACTCTCGCATGTTTACTTAACGTTTTGCTTTTAACGATTTCATATATTTTTCATATAGCCTTTTGCAAATTTTACAAAATGATTTTATTATAGGCACGACAGTGATGTTTGCTCGTTATGTTGGAGCCCTGACGGTCAGTATTTGGCAACGGTATCAAACGATGAGTCGCTTCTTGTCTATAACGTTAAAGCAGGTTTGCGAGCTAGTCCAACGAATTTTTCCATTTAGAGAAGCGGCGCTATATCAATTGGATTTACTTTTCTCACACTTTGCTTGAATACGGAATCAATCGTGTTTGGAAAAATGTCTGCGCTTCGGACGTATGAACATAATTAAATTTACGAGAAGAAATGGAAATTGGAGAGGAGTGTATGACGAGTACACACTACAATTT
Source organism: Toxascaris leonina (assembly GCA_022844705.1). Classification (NCBI taxonomy): domain Eukaryota; kingdom Metazoa; phylum Nematoda; class Chromadorea; order Rhabditida; family Ascarididae; genus Toxascaris; species Toxascaris leonina. The sequence goes on from JAARMF010000097.1 coordinate 11,918, forward strand.
GAATTGGCAATAAATGCCAGCAAGAAATCTGAAAATGTTGTCATTATTTCTTTCTATCATGCGATTCCAACTTGTTTGAATCGATGTGAAGAGCTTTCTATCGCAGTGCGGATGACATGTGGATGTGTTATTCATCAGCGGGGTAAAGAACAGAGGGGGAAAGGAGGGGTGGGGTTAAAGACCGGCACAGAAACAACACATGCATTTTGTTCCTCAGATCTTTGTCGTACACTATTTAAGGTAGTGTACATAATCATTGAAGGATGTCGGCTTTGGGTGGTCCGAAATTTCCGTCATTTTCCCAACGGGATTGTTTGGGATCCGAGAAGAAAGTATCTTGTGACGATGTCAACCGATCGAAAACTGGATATCATCGATGCAGCAAAGGGCACCAGGCTTAAATGTATATGGAGTGTACATATGAAGCCAGGCATTATTTGTGGAGAGCATTTGCAAGAGGAGGTTTGGTTAATTGTCCGTCATGTACATAACCTTCGTAAATGTAACTCTTCGTAATGAGAGGCAAAGTTTTGTAGATGCTGTTTGACTGCACAATAATTAGAAGCTGACGTTTTTGGTCGTCGAAAGATATGCATTAATTACCAATGCTTGGGCACCGTCGAACCACGGAAATATTCTTATTTGTCTTGGAGTTAGTTGACAGTGAGGGAATAGGTAGAAAAGCAACGACGGAGTTCCTTTTCAGTGTTCAACATAAATTAGGTGACATCATCTGCTCCACAACGTGCAAAAGTCTGTGCCGCCAGCAGGGGTCGAACCTGCGACCTTGGGCTTATTAGACCCACGCTCTAACCGACTGAGCTATGGCGGCTGGCCGAGATGACCCAGAAGGAGTACTCAGCGTTTCCCTTTTCAGGATCGCTCCAGAATTTTCGGCTATAGTATAGCGCACTCATGGCAATCGCGAATGGAAGGGTAGGGGTTGGTCTTTCGACTTTCCTCTTCCTACTTGTTCCAGACGTCAGCTAAACATGTTTAAAGACTGGCTGAAAAAGCTTAAAGTGGTTGGTGGGTTACTGAGGCGTGGTTTCAGGCTGGCAGTCCCATGAATATCACAGGCAGCATAACGCTTGCAGACAATAATGCACCAAAACTGTTGAGGTGGTCATCGAATTACTGAGCGTTTGATTTACTTGTCGATTGCAGAGCTACAAGTTGTTTCACGATGACCAGTTGATCAGCTTCGCGAGAGGGCCCGATTTTACGCCTGATGGTGAACTGCTTATCGTTCCTTGTGAGTTTTCGATATCAGATTTGCGTATTCTATTAAGTTTCATTGCAGTGCAGTGAAATGTTTAAAACTGTTCCCACTGAGACAGATGTCGCAATATTCGTCCATCTCATGAATCCAAATTTTCGTAAGTAGTGAGACGTAAGTAGTGCTTTGCCTCCACAAGTGTGGATGTTCACGTTGCAATATCAGTTGGCGAGCGGTAGAGGAGTGTTATGAATTGTTATCCTGCCCGGGAAGAAATATTCTCATTCGTCTTCTGCTTTGAATTATGTTCGTATTCTCGGAACCGTACTTTTGCACCATTATTCAATATTCTATGGAGTATTGTTGTCGAGATTGCATTTTCCTCAGCCACAGATTGAGTTTACTAAAATGCTAAGGTTCTATTCGACACCGCAATTTCAATATTGGAAGTAAAATTGACCGCGCAGTAGATTTTGAAGGTTTTATGCTTTAGTTCTGTTAACATTCACTATTCATTGAAGAGAACATTCAATTCAAAATGATTTCGGTGTGATTCATCTCTCTTCTCTTTCTAGGTGCTCATTTGGAGGTTGGCGGTTCAAATGTTTATGGCACTTACATATTCCGTCGGTGCGATTTTGATAAGTGAGTTTCTGGGATTTTGTTGCGATTCCTCTTTGAAAACATAGGTCTGTATTATAATAATATGGAGGATTTAGAATATAACGAGCTGAATTCGCAAGGTAATTTCTAGTTTTCCTTGCCAGGGAGGGTCTGTTGGGCCAGAAAGGTCAGGGAAGGAGGCAGAGAGAGAAGGCGTTGTGCGGATTGGGTTGTGACAGCGAATGACATTGTTAGGGTTTGATATTTTCATTTCGCGAGGTCGATGTTATTCTGAGATATAAATATGGCTTTGTTTTGAAAAGGTTATTGTGGAGGAGCAGTGGTGACGCTTTTGAAAATTTCCGTAGTTCTTTAAAAGATTTTTTTGTGAGATATTGGCTTGTTAGGCACTATGCTTGAATCAGATTCTTAGGATAATATTTAGGGAATACTTAACAAAACAATCTCAAATTTGAGTATCTGAATATGGAAATGTTCAACTGTCGGCAATGCTAAGAATGCTACTCTTTCGTACTTAATGAACCCATATAATGGTGCACGAATTCATTGACTAAAGCGGCCAGCTAGCGGTGTGACGTCATTATTTAAGCGTATAGCATCTTTCATTGTTTTTGCAAACATCGCATACTGCAGAAATTCTGTTTGTTAAAATAGTAGCCGATGAGTGATCTCTGTGCTTTTCCGTTTTTACAGTGGGTTGGTTACATCGCCAAATGGAACTGTGTTACCATTTCGATGCACAACTGCAAACTTTTTATGACTCCACCGAGTGACTTTATATTTCGAGTGGTTGTTCAGTCCTCTAGGTAATATTCATTTGGTTGCTCGTGGCTGCTCTGAATTGAAGGGTTAACGACTCGCTGACGATGCTACAAAGGACGTACTAGAGAGAAAACAATGCTGTCTGGAAGAATTCCATCTCTTTCTAAATGTGGTGATGACGCATTGCCTGGATGGCAATACGTCATCACCAAGCTCATTGTTTTTTTTTTTCATTCAGAAGATTGCTGTGCATGTGTGCATGAGCAAAAACATTTCTTTTGGGAAATCGTTGTCTTCAAAAGAAACTTCTTTGAGCCGCATTCTAAATAATATGATTTTTGAAAGATCACAGCGTCATTGATTCACTTTTTGTGAAATTATTTGCGGTAGAGCGCTCAACTAGCTGACTTGAAACGTGATGTATTGAAGTAGGATTTAAAGTGGTTTTTTGAGGGAACGGCCGTTTGCGTTTTTGCCTTCGCCAAAGCCCACCTTCCGAGTTGCATGCAGTCCGATCATTTTCGAACTCAGGCAAGACGTCGAAGGAAACGCTTCAGGGTAAGTCCATTTTCTTGTCTTGAGGGCGATTTCGTTTTTTTCCTCAAGCATACTCTGTTATCGATAACATTGAGGACGGTTGTTTTCGAGTTATAGGTGCTATTGAGGTTTTTATGCGCAGAGCACAAAAGGAACTCAGAAAGAGTGCGAAAATTTTTCTACAGAAGACAACAGTTTTGGTTGTTTTCCATCATGTTTGAGGTTGCGGTTTCAGATTGCCATATCGGATGATTTGGGCTGTACTTACAAGAGACTCAGTCACTGTTTACGACAGCCAGTGTTCGATGCCTTTTGCATATGTGGACAACATTCACTACAATACGCTCACTGATCTGGCTTGGAGCACCGACGGCAAAATCCTTCTGATTTCCTCTCTTGAAGGCTATTGCAGTTTCATCAGGTCATTTTTTAGAATCCTTTTGTTTAGTACTTTTTGGTGCAGAATAATTCGCGACATGGAATATTATGAAGATGGCTATCTATGTGTACTCTCGTATATTGTTTTGCTTGTGAGGCGGTGAAATAGCTTAGAAGTGTCCAAACGGGTCGAAATTCGAACGCTCATTTCCATCGTTGTTTTTGTGATGAGTATCGAACACTTCATTTTTATGTCCTTTCGCAATTATCATTCATTTGAACAATGTCTCTTTTCTTAGAGCATCAATGATTTCGATTGGCTTTGATGCCTCTTCACCTCCTGGCCGCTTCCTGTCTTGTCACAACAGCTACATAACTAATCGGCCATGTATTGATGAACATCGTGCTGATCATAGTCAGTATTACATGTTGCTTTGATTGTTGAAGATATGTTAGTGCAAAGGATTTTCCTGAATATAAACAGTTGGAAGTTGTTGCATTTATTTGGGAATAAATCTGTTTCTGCGGAATATAAGCATGTTATCACTTAGTCAACATTCTCGCTCTCAACTCCCGTTATTTCCAGTTGCATCATTATTACCTCCTTTGAGAGCTTATTGCATAGGTACCAACAGTCTAGCATCCTTATAAACAACTTATATGAGCCATCTTTGAATCACGGGTAGGATTTTATTTTCAGATTCAATATGACATCACTGGGTGTCGTAGCAGAGAAGATACCAGAACCGCCATCATCGCCGCAGCTGATTCTGCCAAAGAAAACTCCGAAAAGGACAACTAAGGTGGAGGTGCCTACTGAAGGCGAAGGTAACTACGTTGACGTTTACGAACATCAACTCGTGCTTTACATTCGTTTATGTTGCATATTGCTTTCAACAGTTTGCTCATTCAATCTAACTATTCGTGGTCATCATCGCAGACGTTGCTATCATTTTTTTTTTTTTGAGGGGGGGGGGGGNGTGAGGCGGATGCTCTTTTCGGATAACCGGTGTCAGAAGTCGACGGAGTCGAGAATCTGATGGGTTGAGAAAGTAGTGGAACGATTGAAAGGAAGAAAAACTGAAAACTTGCTGAATTGGCGTTTATGGAAGAAAAACAAGTGGTATGTCTCTGAAAACTTGCTGAATTGGCGTTTATGCAAATTGACAGAGTGGACCACGGAATGGTTATCTTAGCTGGACGGAAGAGNAAGAAAAACAAGTGGTATGTCTGGAAGATGGAAGAAAAACAAGTGGTATGTCTCTGAAAACTTGCTGAATTGGCGTTTATGCAAATTGACAGAGTGGACCACGGAATGGTTATCTTAGCTGGACGGAAGAGGTTTGGTAGAATCCTCGAAATTTTTTTCCTCACATAAAGATATTGTGCAGATTTGTATCCACATTGATTTTAGGAAAAGCGCTTGCAAGCGCTGATGCTTCTAAGGCTTCACTGACTCCTCTACGAAATCGCGATACCCCTAACACGACTCCATCACGCCCCAAAAATACTCTCTTGAAGTATTTGGCAAAAACGCAAAAGTCACCAAACGAGGCGAAAAATGATGGCTTGTCAAACACACAACAAGCAGACACGGACAAAAAGTAAGTGCACTTACCATTGCGGTCGTCATCCTGTTGCGTGGAGAGCATGTGTAGAAGAAGCGATGGAAAGATTCATTGGAGGTGGTGAAGCACAAAGACCGCAATTCTTCGTTGCGTCATTCCACCCTTATTGCTTGAATGCACACATGGGACTGTACCGTAGTACTCTCGCAGCAAGCGAAACCCAGCAGCTGAATGGTGATGCTGAAGCGGCTTTCTAGGTCTGACAGCAAAAACGTGAGAATCGAACTCGCGCAAAATTGTTTGGAGGCGACGAGAGAAATTTTGCACATTGACAACGTTGTTGCGTGCTAAATCCATCGTTGTTCTCTGATTTCATCCTTCATTTTAGTTTATTATTGCTATATCCTCCCACTCTCGGCTTATACTATCGAGCTACTGAAGGTTTACTCTGTTTAATTAAACAGTTAGCAAATCCATTGTATCCGATTGTGAGGGTCATTGCCTCTTTGGCTGCTACTCCTGGGGGAAATATATGAACTAATTTGGCATTCACCGAACATTTTATTGATGAGTCCGGCTTTCGATCGGATCGTTTTCTGTGGTTTTCTTACACGATGAGAATGAAAAAGCCATTAAAAAGTCGACCGTCAGATTCACGAGGTTGTAATGCACTGAGACAGGCCTCTTTCGAAGTCTGGTAAATTTGGGCTTCTGTAGGAATATTGTCTAACGCCGCCAGGCGCTTGTGAATGAGTGAGAAGGTTGAAATTGAAGTCAGATTTGGTGGAGGAAATACGGATGCGAGTGATAGAGCGCATGGGGAAGGAGGAGGGGGGAGGGGAAAGGGACCACAGTTGCTACTGACCATCGCCGTTTCAAATATCAAATTGAAAGCATCGGGAGATCTGTTATATGTGCTGCAAGAGTGCATATTGTTCCTTCAATTTGTTTAATCATGGAAGACGCGAGGAAACTACGTTTTTCCTGAGATCGGAACGGAACTAGAATGATTAAAATTTGAATTGCGTTGTTGGGAGTGCAACTTTAAAGACATTATTCGGGGAATTGTTTTGCCTCGATTGTTCAGTTTGTTCGATTCAGACTGTGCGCATTTTCTTTCACATTCAGCAGACGTAATACATCGTTTCGGAAAAGTAAGAGTACTAGAAGGAACATTACGATACAACTCGAGTTTGGCACATCTGAGATGCTCTGTGCCGCGGGAAATGACGCAGTAGTGTTTGCGAGAGTGTTCCATTTGAACTGTTATGTCATTTTTACAGGGAGCCGATCGAAGGGCAGGCGACCACAGCTAAAAAGGCGAAGAAGCGTGTGCAGTTACAACCGGCGCCTCTAATTACAATCGAATGAATCTCTGTAAAGAAGTATTAGACTGAGCATCTCAATGCCGTCACACCTCTTGAAGTGGCCTGCACTATGGCTTGGTGTTTTTGCGTTAGAGGTGGAGAAATAGGGAAATGAATCTTACTTTGAGGAGGTGCACATTCGACTTGGAAAGATAAAAAGGAAGAGGGGAAGAGATTACGGGGTGGGGGAGGTGGCTGAATGTTCAGGCAGGCGAACAGTTTGCGAGACACGATCGAAACGAGAAGGTATTTTTCTTTTGTGATGCTAGTGTCCGGTTTGTGATGTGCTCATTGACATTATGAGGGTAGTGATAACGCGAATGAGGTAAGTCACTTGATGGGCAAATGTTTTTCTCTGGTTGACGCACTCTTTGAGTAACTACTTCAAAGGGGATTTTTGAGTGTTCACATTTTACAAAGGAAATGTTTCGCTATGGCGCTATTCAGGAATATTTCGAGTGATGCGATCTAGTGCTGCGACACGTTTTGGCACTTGTTCACTTCATCGAAAACTTTATGAGAAGCTGGACCATGATCCATGATTGACAATGAAAGCTGCATCGCGACTATGTTGTGATTACTCTTAATGATGACGTTAGCAGGAAGTATGTCATAAAGGGACAGCTTGGACTCAAATCTTCATAAGACTCATAGAAAACGTTTCGTTTCTTTTGTTTGGCGTTCGATTTTAATTTTGTTTTGGAGGCCATTCGGTGGACTTTTACTATTATGAGCAACGTCTGTATGATTTGATCAATTATGGCAGCGAATGTTCGGCACTTCATTACATGTCGCAGCTTCGCTTTGGTTTCATTACAACTGATTGTTAAATCTACTCGCGTCGTTTGAACTACTGGTGGAGCACTGTAACTTTCCAATATTGTTTTGTATTTGTATTTGATTAGAAGATGGATCGACATTTGAAATTACTTGGCACCGTTGCAATGTGGTGGTGAGGTGTGCTGAGCAGTCAACCACTGGGTATCACATTTTGTCAGCAACAGAGGTGTGGCTATGAAAGCGCCGTCTCTTGTTCCTTCAGAAAATCTCTCTTAGATGGAACGGCGTCCTCTTTTGTCGCATGAAAATTTACTTGCAAACTTTCTTATTGTCGCGACTTGGTCTCAGCTACCGTTTCAAATACTTTTTGTCAGAGGGAGCAAGAAATATGGCTGTATTGTCAGATCGATGACGTGTTCGATGTTATTTGATGCTCTCTCGATCGATTTTGGCTTTTGTTGCATGCGATGTGTTTTGCGAAAGAGGATTGGAGAATGGTTTCACTGAATCATTGAAAATATGAAACCAAACTACTTAATATTTCATCGTGGGATTGTTGTATATTTGCGAGCGCGATGGGCAACTTCTATTGACTTCTGAGGGAATTGGATGCCTATAATAAATCATGTATCATTTAAGATCAGATAGTTTCATACATTTTACACTTCACAAGATGTGGAAGAGGAAATACGAGAGGAAGGGTCTATCGCTTCATGATGCCGGAAAGTTTTGGTGCAGTCGATTTTGTGACGCCAGAATCCTGACAGAGACAATCTGGCTTAGCCAGTTCTTCGTATTGATGCAGTTAAAGGGATTGGTAAATACAACATATTGAAATCACAGACGCCGCTCAGAGCCCATTGTATTCCTGTTGAGGAGAGCATTGTTCTGGTGAGGTCAGAAATATAATACCGCCACAAAGGCTTCTGCTGGAGTGATTGATGTACCGGTTACGAAGAATTCTCGCGGAGGACGCATAGTTGTATCGGGATGGTTGAAATACTGTACAGATCAGTTTTAAAGAGTTTGTGAAGATGTACAGCTCGCTTCCAGCTACTCGACGCCATTGCAATGTGAAATTCTCTCCGATACAAGTGGAGGCAGAAATGGTGGACAAGCTGGTCAGTGTTGACTAACGATGGTAGACTTGAGACATCGTGACGCAGTTCGAATCCCATAGATGGAACGGACCGTCCTTCGTTTGCTTCTGACCCTAAAAGACGCATCAGGCCAAGCAGAAGCCTGCACTTTTCCACGCTGCGTGCTGCCGTTACAGGCGATTGGTACAAAGCGAGCACACACACGTAAGCGGCCACGACCAGCGCTTTTTTGACGTTTGCACGAGAAATACATATCACTACCCCAAACAGCGAGCATGAGGGACGCGGAAGGTGACTTTTGTTTGTCGAGGATGTTGTNAGGGACGCGGGAGGTGACTTTTGTTTGTCGAGGATGTTGTTTCCTTCACTGGTGTCCTCCGTCCGCTGAGCTGCCACTAACTCCGCTTTTTTCGGTCCCTCGTGTTCGGTTACCTTTCAGACTTCTTCAAGGTAATTGTAAGGTAGGTAGCTGTACAACAAGACCGTCCTCCCTTCTTCAAGGGATAAGTGTGTGAAGACATGGTGCTTGCTGAGTTGTTCCGCCATCCACAAATGTTTCATTCATCGCCTGCGGTCGTTCAGATAAGACATCTGTTATCACTCATCGCTCATGCTTGACCTTTCGCAAATTCGGATCGTGATAAAGGAGGGCTGTTCGAGGGTTAATATTAACTGAAATAGAAATTGTTCACCATTAACCGAGCCACATCCTTATGCAGACATGCCACCTTCTGATTGTTAGTCGGTTCCCGTCGTTAAAGTGTGCCGATTCCATCTGCACAAAATGGCTTTCCTTGAATTTCCACTTGAAACATTGAGCACTCGGGATATGACGTAAAGAGCTTCATCAACAGAACGTCGTAACGACAGTCAGTACCAGTGAATCCGCAGCTCTATTGACTGTGTTCATCTGTACCGCCACCGTCATGGTAGTCGAAACTGCCGAGATTATTATAGTGTGCGGCTTTTTTGTTTGCTTATCTCTCTACTGTGTATGTTGCCAATTCTTGTTGCCCATGTTTTTCTTCTTTGTACTCTTGGTGCATATGATGATGAGCCCCTCGAAAACACTTTGTGACTGTGATGCTTTGGAGTGACACTCTTGGTCGAAAGCATTCCACATGATATCATGTTCGTTGTTTATTCGCTTAATGAGAACACTTTCTCATTTGTTCTTGACGCAATGTTCGTCGTTCTCCATTGAGAACAATCAGCACGATACGTCACATAGCCATAACTGTACCTCAGTCTAAATTGCATTCTCCTACATATGAGTGGAAGAGCTCTGTGAACACATCCAGGTCTTTTAGGTTGCTAAGAATACTGTCGACCGTGAACGCTGTTACGAAATAAGCCCTATTTCCACCAGTAGACTACTGCGTAAAAATTTGTCACTGTAAATTGGGTTTCCTCAACAAATTTGGTAATCGCTTTGCAACTTTGCCCTTGTAGTTCACATAACTGATTTTGAATAGATAGTTTTGTCAGCGGTGAGTTTCTAATGTCTCTGGTCGCTGATATGTGTACAGAATTGTTCTGATCTGGAATGGCGTCGCTACCTTGTGGATTGGGTCATTGTACTTTATCTACCTCTTTCGGGAATTTCACCATTAAAGTTGCGGCATCTATATTTTCAAAGGATCCGAAAGTTCAACTAATGTCTGGTCGATGTTCATTGTTTTTACATACTGTTCACAAGTGGGGCCGCCTTTTTTTGTTTGTTTTGAATATATCACCACAGCATTCCCACTTTCACTAAGCCTTTTACTTTTATCGTCTTCATAAAGCTACAGGAATTGCATGGATGTTCATAAATGTTTTTGCTTTGGATGAATTTTTTTGGCAATTGAGACTTGATTTCGTCGCTTGGCCGCTTCTTTTAAAGCCCCACATCCTTTAAGCTTGCTGACACAAGGATTGCGTTATACATGCTGTTACACACGCTCGAACGTCTTGCAGTAACCAAGCTTTGCTTCCAACTGATTTTGTACAAGTACGATCTAGTCAGCTTACCTTAATCGCAAATAGGTGGTATTCAGCTGTACTAAACTCCACCAAAACCTACCTACTCAAAAACTTTTTCCTACAACAATGCGGATGTACGACACAAAAATTTGTCCTGTCCGCTACGTACGTATGTGCTGAGTTCTTTCGAGCTGTATGTCACACTCGGCTTTGGTGACATTAGCATCAAATAGGCATTGAAAAGCCATCTACTTGTTCAACATTCCAGCAAGTTGCGGCTCGATGACTCCTTTGCTTATGCCATCTGTTTCTCTTCTTTCAGGCTGTTTTGGTGAAAACGGTTGGCCCCTCTCCTAATACGAGATATCACATCAAGCACTACTGATATGCAAACTCTATCGAGAAAATTGTATGAGACGCAAGCGTCAATATTGTTACAGGAAAAGTCTGGCCAAAATCAGTGATGGAATCTCTAAACCCATATAAAGAACCATCGTAAGAAAATTCAACAAGCACCTTCTATCGAGTTCACTTCATATTGTGCATTAAACTCCCTGGTTTCCGAATTGAAACGATCAAATAGACAGTTAGGAATACACGATCAAATAGACCTTGCAAAAAATTTGACTAAGCGCACAAAGGCCATTATGCAAAATTCTGGAAAGTGGTTGGAATTTGTCGAAAACGGCGATCAATGCCTTCGCTTTCAATTCAAAGGAATTGGTCTTTCGACTATCTACAACCTGGAGGGACCGAGGTGAAACTAAGGAAAAATTTCTGCTTCGTNAGGAAAAATTTCTTCTTCGTATACACCTGAAAAATATCAAACATTTCGAAGTTTTTTGTGGTGTAACACCATTAGTTTCGGATCGATTCCAATTGTTTGCGCGCCATTCGATTTCTTCGGCTTTAATCAGAAAACTGGGGGTTCCAGGAAAGGCGGTAAAGGTCACAGCGCTCATGGTATCGAGCTATGCTTGCGGGCTGGACACTACTGGGCTTCGTCCTGAATCGGGTTTTGAAGCAGAGATTCTGCTTAGAAGAATGCAACATCGTATGGGTTTCTTCTAGTGGTGCACCAGATAGTCTAGCAAGTGGCACCGAGATGATGGAAACGCATTCGTTTGCCAACAAACAGTGCCTCAGGCTTGTAACACTAAACTTTGTTTCCACTAAGGCACTGCATTTCGAAAACAACATTCAGGAAGAAAAAGCACCACCATTTATGGTTTATGACCAGTGAGGTGCCTTAAGCATTTCAAATTCAAATAGTTTCACGTACAAGCAATGCCGCTGAGCAGTCTAAAACAGTTCGTCAGTGCAATTTCATTTAGGAGAGGGCGCCGGGGGAGCTGCAACGGTACGTGCCTCTGTCGTGTCGCCCATCGCTGCAACCACTTCGATGCCAATGAATAATAAAATACGCCCACTTTTGCATTCAAAATTGACAGATTCGATCCCATGTACAAATTTATAAAAAGACTCCCGGTTCTGAATGAATTTGTGACTTGGTGTTTGACTTGGAATCACCCATGCATCGCACCATCAAATTATGCAAATATCAGAAAACCTGAAATTTGCATCGGCTGGCAGTCGGCGTGGTGATCAGTACCACATCGCTAAAAAATGCTGTGTCGGAAAGAGTGTTCTTCATATTTTCAAGATTTGTGTAGAATCTGCATTCTGCCATTAGGATTTCGAGCCGTTCGTTGCTGTCAGTGCTTAAACACTTTCGGCATTTTTCCATTTCGGACGCTGCAATAAATGGAAAAAATAAAATAAAATAAAGAATGCAACTTGACCGCTGTTAAATATTCCACAAAGTGTTATGTCACAGCTGTGAGCACACGTGTTTCATAGAAGTTTGACTGTATGTCGAACGTTGACAACCTACCAAGAACGTCAAGTTTGGAAAGTGCTAAGCTTCAAAAAGCTTAACCACGTAACATGAAGGTTAATAAATGCGGCATCCTCAAAATTTCCGCTGTGATATCTAAAACATGCATCGGCATGCCTCCCTTCCTCCATATTTAGATGAATTTCGGTGGCGAAGTTCTGACTGACGTCCGATGCCCGATGTTTCTGTCAGCCCCACCGCCCCAAAAGCATTGCATAGCTATGGATTCATTATGGCGACATTTGGAAGGTAACCAGAGAGACTATTCGCGGTATTGGACATCCAAATTCATTCACCTATTGGTCAGTTTCTAAAGTTTATCTTTTAAATAATTAAAAGTTGTTCTGCGCTCAGCTTTTGATGCAAAAGATATACGAATTACAGCAGGTTCACTTGTGGCTCAAAGATCAAACGGTCATTGAGATGCTAAAGGAATGATGGAAGTGTAAGATCGCCAGGTGGATTTCTGCTAAATTTTTTATCAGAGCTTTGTTTCACTGTGACAAGCAAAACGATGTGCAAATTGCTGTATTGAAGGGAATGAAGTTAACTGAAAATTTCAAGATCGAGGAAGCGAAATGCGTACGCTTAGGCTGAGGCGACTCTGTTGTGTCAAAAGCTAAGGTTGGTGAAGATGCTTGTTGGCGATCTCTACTCTTCTCGAGTGCCTACTAAATCTTGCATTAGGATGGGGATATAGAAAAGGAGAAGCATCATCTCCCTCCATCATCTCTTCCAGAATGCCGTAGGGCATACTACCCGAAATGACGCTAAGGTAACGCCTGGATGGACGTTATCGCAAGCAGCAAAAAGAAAAGAAATGGATTAAGTTGGTTGTCTTCTGTTGATTTAAGTGGATGCTGCCTCCAACATGGACGGAGAACGCTCTCAGAGTGGATCCACGAATAGCTTCCCATCATCGAGCAGCAACGGTGTGCCCCCAATTTCACGAGAAAAAAAGCATATCTTAACAACTTATGAACCACGAACTTAACTCCACTTAACAGCGTTATTGCAGAATAAACTCTCTAGCGGCATTATAATTTCCTCAGTTACCCTAACAGCCGAACTTACCATATTTGAAAGCAAAATATTTCAACTCGAGAAGAAGGCGTAAATCAGCTTAAATGCAAAGCAAAGAATTCATCTTTGCGAAGGAGGTCATGTGAGAAGGCTTAATGAATTCATTCACGCCATAGTCATGCAAACGCGAACCGTTGTTGATTGCAGATAAAGTGCAAATAATTTGCGGCACTTTCCGAGAAGAGTTTTCCAAATTTAGTGCAACGAAGCGCTTTGTCCACCATGTAGAAAACTCGTTGCAAAGCAGCTGCTTATCCCCACATTTATTGTTTCCTCGAGTCTGCAGTGTAATAGATTATGCCGTACATGTGCATGGTGTGTGTGTATATCCGTGTGTGAGCGTGTGTAGCGTAGTTGAAAAGCAATGTGGTGCAAGTTAATTGTTGTTCTGGCGCATGCGCTTCTTGGAGAAGACCGCCTGCCTTTCAATTGAATCGTCGCCGCTGCGCCCATGATCGGCACTTTACTCGACTCAGTAGCTTGCCGTTCCTCGACTCATCGCTCAATCACCCATCCATCTCTTCTTTATGCAATTATCTACCCTCTGTGCATCCTGCAAGCGACTATCAACTTTATGCATTCTATTATTTCCTCGCAAATATTTGGTCCAAATCTTTTTTTGTGCACCTCTTTATACATCACTTGCTTATATCTATATATTGAAACCTGCGGGAAACGGTTCATTATGACAACAAAAAGGTGAGAGAAGTCGAGGTTTGAACCTGCCAACAAGTTGAAATAAAATTTATTCAAATGACTTCGCCACGATGATACGATATCATGTGTGCGATCCCGCATTGAATTCTTTAAAGTCAAGTCAACGAGAAATTAGCGATGAACAACTCTCAGAAGTAGTAACTCACTTCCTGCAAAAAATATCTATTTGTGCATGCGTTGCATGGTCGGTTGTCCTCCGAATTAGATGGCAGCTAGAAAAAAGAGTTGCTTACCTAGCCCACTGGCAACAGATTTAATTATCTGACCAGTCGCACCATTTGGATTTGCATATTCGGAATTTCATCGCTCTTACGAATTTACGAGTTTTTGCAAAGCAAAAAGTGAGGAGTGGATTTCATTATATCTTTGGGCAAACTATAAGTAGCATGTCGGTAAATTCGCAAGATTTTTATGTGGTTAAGGGATAGGAATAAAATTCTATCCGATATATCATTGTTGGTGCGATTGAGCTTAAGCATCTCATAAAAGCTCAGATTTGGAATATTGGAATCTTTTGCATCAGATAGATAGATACCTATTCGCTGACGATCACATTTTCCTTTCAGCTAGTTTTCAATGTTTTGGAATAGTAGCAACGTTAATGGGCGTTTAAACAAACTCAACATTTGTGTAGTTTAATTTTGCATTCGTGTATGTAAGGCAACAATTTCTGCTGAAAGTGATTGATGGAGTTGATAGGGCAGCCGCAAAAATTAGCTAATAGGACGTTTTGTTGAATTCAGAATGAACTCCATTAAATACTGAGGTTTTTTAGCCATATAAAGGCTAACAAACAGGCTGCATGGGAAGTTTAAATGCGATTTTGACGCCAATCTAACGGAAGCTATTCTATCAGACTGGATAGCTGCTTTTGTGGATTCGCTTCTCAACAACAATCCGAAGAATTCACTAAAATGCTAAAGAGCACTGAATGTGTTTTTCTTTCCGGAAGAAAGCAACACCTGCGCTAATATATCATCCTATTAAGCACAATTGGTGCAATGCTACTCATTGCCATTTTGTCTTTCCTTTCCCACATAAATGGAGCTTTATTTAGATATCATTGGGTGCAGATAAGAAACCACCTCGCCTACATAGCAGTGCATTCATTAATTGTTGCATTTATCTAATGAGTTCCACAAATGGTATGAGATGCACCCCAAGGGACCACTGAGTATGTAAGGTTTTAGCGGCTTGCGACACGCGAGAGCAATTTCAGTTGTGTAATGAGTTGTTTGTCTCCGCCATTGTAAAACGCTCTAATTTCTGACATTTGCTATGGGCTATCGATCCACTGAACGTGACCAAAACATTGTGGCTTGACACAACCGCTGAACAACGCCGAACCAAACATTCGGTGTCAGTAAAATTTTCATTATTTTGCTTGCATATAAGAGCGTTCCCGAAAATCGAGGTTGAAAAATGCGTTTGTCACCATTTTCGTGAATTATATTGCTCACACTTTGCAATCGCTCTCTGTATTTCTTTAATCTTCATGCCTTTGCACAGATAAAATCCAAAAGACGAACGTTGTGTCAAATAATAACGCCATAAGTAGTAGAACTGACTTCTTATATCCAATGGAGTACATTAATACTAGTAGTAGATTGTTGACACAAGAATGGTGAAAGACAGATCTCGAAGAGTGAAAAATGAAGATTATCTGAAATTATCTGAAAATAAGTTGAGACAAGGCTGTACTCAAATCTGCCGATATGCATAAAATGCATGATATTGGAATGCGCAAGGATTTGAAGAATCATTGATCATAAAAATAAACTTGAGGATGCAAAATATCAACAAGAAATGCAGTAAGGACTAAACTATATCTACAGTTATCTCATTAAGCACTACCACATCACGGCTAGGTAAGCGGTAAGAGATGGGACAAACCGAGAATCGTAAGAGTAACCTATTTATATGTAGAAAAATTGTGGTGGTTCACCTATGCAGGCTCATCTAAACAATGTAGAGGTGTTGCATTTCAGTAATGGCATCACAGTTTGAAAAGCCTAAAAAGGCCGTGCTTGAACACTGGAAATGCGCATTGTGTAATTTTTCTATTGGCGCTGTTAGCATTTGGCATTAGAATTACTATTCATAGCAAATTCAGGCGAATGACAAACTAGTTTCCTCTGTGGTGACGCCTCATGAAAATCGTGTTTTTAAAAATATATTCACTCATCGTAAGAGAATCGAAATGCGGACGAGTATAATGCTCTGTGGTGAGCGCCAACTTTCGAAATTGGATGCTCGAGTTCCCGTGCAACTTGTTCCTCGTTCGCTTTGCCTTCTACCATTGAATTTTCTTGCATTATTTTCTATTATTCACTTTTCTTCGCGGAATGAAATTGAACGTGTGTATATCTGATAGTTGAATTCTGAAGTCTTTATGTGCTACCAAAGATATTTCCCTTCCCGACTGACCATTTCACTTTAAAGAAATAAGTGCTATTGTCTACACAAGAATACATGCAGATTCAAATGCTATTATCACTTGAAAACCCGAAGCCACAAAATGTGGCTCGACTAAACTTTCGTGATTACTTAATTATATTACTGAGGAAGAATTAATCGCCTAATTGCGTTCGCTTTGCCGTAGGCATGTTTTTCCCTTCACTTAAACAAAAGGCATATGGCACTTATCAAAATTATCATTCGGTCACTTTGTGATAGCTACTCTGTGCTCGATTATTCGCATCTGAGATGCTTGTTGGGACTGATGTACCGTTGACTCTTATGTAGCTATCTATCACTAGCGACAGTTTTTACTCTCAGTTGCATAGCCTGTGCATTTAAAATACCTCACAGAGGGGGCTTATCACCTCAGCACCTTGAATTCGGTTTTCAGTTCCCTACCATTTCCTCAAAGCCAGTTCTAGGAACAGGCTTTTTATGAAATTTCAGAGAGTTTGTTTTGTTCAAATCTAAAGTAGCGTTGGAATGCGTCTATTGTTTCTTTCGCCATGAGCAATAGTAATAGCAGTAGAGGGCGCCGAATAAAGTGCTGCACTCTAAGCATCTGTTCTAACGAATTCCTGAGGTATTTGGCTGTCAGCTCATTTCACATGACATGACAAGCTCCGTGACAAATTGCGGATGAGGGATGTAAGGGAGCACGGTATCTGCAGATTTGCTAATTCATAAACTGAAAATAAAAAAAATTGTTAATTCAAAGAGGCAACTGAGCTGAGTCTTTTTTAAAATTAATTCTCATTTGGCACAAAGCACTTTAACAGTTTTGTTAAATGGCATAACTTTTGCAACCTTGCGACGTTTTTCTTGAGCGTATTTGAGAGGAAGCAATAATGAATTGTTGAGAGTGTCGCATTTGAGGTGAATCAACAGAAGGGTGCAAGTGGAACAATTTTAGGTGTTCATTGCTGGAGGGAGCGGTTTTGCAAGCACAGTATGACGAGAACAAAGTGACAGTCTCATTGCTGGATGGGTGAACATCAATGCTGGTCTGAGAGAATGTTGCGAAATCTTCTCTTCACGGAGGAGAAATAAAGGATTAAAGGAGGAGCGTTTTCAGGGAGTTTTTCAACAACGAAAAGATCCTTTTTCACGGCACACACACTGTTGATTAATTAAGGAAAAAGAATTTCGTCTTCAAGTAGTGTTAACGTCAATGCCAGTTTGTGTCGAAAAAAAAGCTGCTCATATCTCACATAGAATTCTCTAGGCTCTTGTGTAATAGAGTTCGTCATTTGAGTTAGTTTGCAGATGAATAGTTCTTCTTCAAGCATCGACATTTTGTTATTCTCGGTTCACTTCAACTGACACACTCATTGAGTCATTGAAACGAATGCAACCTAGCAAGAAGCTTTCTCTTCCACTCCACGTTAATTTCATAAAGGAAATTTGAGCCTTGAATTGTGGGTATGCGTTTGTAAGTGAATGTGCAATTTTGGATATGTGCGAATCCTGGGAACGCGCCATAAACTGCTTTCTAATTCTGGAGATGCGGCGCAAATGAATGGGAATCCAGAATGAGCGTGTTAAATGATCCGCATGTGGCTCATAAGTGAGCGTTTATTCCTCGATATGCAACACACAACAAGATCTCTCACTGCAACAGTATTTACCAGCAATGTGGGTTTTGTTTCATCACTTTAGAAAATATATTACAGCAATTTTAATCATTGGACTGCTGTTTCATCGATATCAACGTATGTTTAGGGGTGTTTGTCATAGCAAACACTGAAGTCGATAAAATGAATGTGGCGTTGGTTATGTGGTTCTGTGCCTGAGATTTGTTTCAAATAACTTCACTTTAGTGAGACGCGAATAGCTGTTTGGCTTAACCGGATGTCGGTCGCAAACGTGCCTCACCATCTTTTTCCTCTCGCCTCATTTAAAAGGCCACAAAGGTCGTCCGCAGACTCTGGACTTTTCAGTATGTGATGCCTCAAAACCAGACAGCAATAAAGCACAGAAGGATTTGAACATTCTGGCAGTTGCACAGAAGTCAGCTGTTTTGGAGACACCTAATAGATTTATTTTCTGATGATACAGAAGCTTCATTGCCTTGTGCCAATTGAAAACTGCGATAAATGCTCTCATTCTACAGTTTTGGTGTGCCGAAAGTGGTCCAGCAGCAAGCAGGTCGGCAGCTTCTTTTTCTCGAATATCACCTCTTCTTCAAAATGTCGGAATATTTTCTTGCTATTGAAATCTTTTAACCACATAATGTTTTATCTTCAACAGCAGCCGCTGGGATATTTTAAAATTTGAGATTAATTGGCAGTATCTCTGATATTTTGGGTACTGTTGATCCTGTTGGAAGTTGGCGCAATTGGCTCGCGCCATAGCATTTTCGATTGAGCTGCGATATGTTGACCAGAACACAATTTTGGCTGGTGAGAAATGTAATGCC
This sequence comes from Toxascaris leonina, assembly GCA_022844705.1. NCBI lineage: Eukaryota > Metazoa > Nematoda > Chromadorea > Rhabditida > Ascarididae > Toxascaris > Toxascaris leonina. Next base: position 30,794 of record JAARMF010000097.1, read on the forward strand.
CATATAAGAAGAGGATTTATAAATCACTTGTAACAGCAGACGAACAGAAATCTTCCAACTTGGCCGTCTAGTCGGAAGATGATCAATTGTCGAAGGCACATTGCATGTTGTCTCTGCCAGCGCCTTCTTGATTCTTCGGGCTCCCTGGATGAAATACTGAATGTATATCTCTTTCTGCTTCTGCTGGATTGAATTTTTAGGAATCGTTGCTTCTTTTAATCTTTTTCGCACTGCTTTACGCCATTGTGTCATTTGTGTTTGACTTCGTTAAATAATCTTTAAATCGCACTTGTTCAGTTAACTGTTCCTTTTTATGTTTAACAGTTAAATGAGAGCTATTTTGGAAACCTCATTGTAACGATGGTTATATGCACATGAAAATTCCGTGCATGCGAGAGTTTGTGTTTTATGGAGAAAAGAGCCTCATTCACTCGCATAGTTTTCTTCGAATTTTCAGATGAGGTCTTTCCCATCTACAATAAGCGCGGATGCTGGTAGACATAAACTTTTTCTAGCTTGATTGCTTTCGAATTGTAGCTGCGTTGTTACTTCGAACGTTTCACCATCTAATTCCTTCCAAACTTTTCAAGCGAGTGTTTTTCCACTTTCCACCATAATACTTGGAAGGTGCCTAACTTTTGTTTGCCTGGAACAGGTGATGTTGTTGCATTCCTCTAAATTCTGGAAAAGATTTCTCTGTCAATTTTGGTGCTTTTTAAATAGCAGCAAGATTCTCAAAAATCTGAGATTCTAGTAACACATTGCATCTTACGCATAGAACTTTGTATTGCATTGACTCGTCCAGTAGAACACTAATTTTTCAGGCTATTATAATTCTCCGAAGGCAGTGTGGACAAAATTGTTGAGTCGATGTTCATCGAGTTGCAATATCTTTGTAAGATTCTTTATAAGATTTGCGTTCGATGCATCTTGCATCGAGTTGCAAAATATTCGAANNNTTTGCGTTCGATGCATCTTGCATCGAGTTGCAAAATATTCGAAGATATCAGCATTGTTTCGGTGCTTTCTCACAGGACAAATCAATGTTTCAAAAATTTCACTGCATGCTTCGCCCGTAGAAGTACCGATGCAGTTGATGAACTCTAACCCCTATTCCATCGTCAGTGATTTTACATTATGCTGTAGCCATAAGAGAGTGTCTAGGCAGTATTATTCAACGCCACAAGCAAGCTTTCAGATTTGTTTGTGTTATATTAATCACCTGTGAGCGGATATCTTTAGAGATCTAACATTTCTGAGCCTTATGCCACTGAGAACAGTGTGTTCATTGCTGCAACATTTTGGTAGCTGTCATTCACGTGTGACGTGCTAGGACGTTAATCGGTTCGCAGTCTGACATTTCGATGGGCGGTCATGTATTTCCGATGACGCAGCAAAGTTTCAGCAGCAATTTCATTTCACTGCAGCAGTTTGATGGTGTCGGGTGGCTCAATGCTGGCAGCAGTTTTGCTGTCTCGTTGAGGCAGAGATGTAAATTCGCGGTTATAATTGCAATTACTCATTGGGAGGACGGCAACGAAAAAATACTATTAACCCGACTATCGTCGCGATTTTCTTCTTCTGATCTGTTTCATTGAACGAACAACGACTTATAACTATTTGATTTCGATGAGTTGCACTATGACCATAGCAGCGTTGAAGAATTGTGAAAGTCGATCTTAGCTGCTCTTCACAAACTTCTTTCAGAGTGTCTAACGGTCTGAATCAGCAGAATGGGCAAGAAGAAGCGACGTCGCACTTCGAGTCAGGTTAGCTGTTCTTTTGGGAAAGCATCGTGGTGTTGTTGCAAGATCTGTTTCTCTCTTCCGATATTCCGGAAACAACCTTCGAATTTCAGTGTCATCGCCGAGTCGCCTCATTCCCATTCCTTAATGATCTGTATCCAAGCGTCCGTCGGCTCCTCACTAGGCATGTTATTTTTCGTCTATTTGAAAGATCCGAAGGCAGATCAAAGAGCAAATCCTTTGTAGCGTTCTAAACAAAAGTCTGGTGCTGTTTTTTCCACCAATTACTTGCTTCCGTCACATCATTCTCACCTCCTGATGTAGCTGTTGCTAGCAGAGGGCTTATTGAGCGTACTGACATGGATAACATACTTTAATGAACACAGCAATCGGGAAAAGCTGATGCAATCATCTCCGAGACATGAAAAGATGATAGTCTCCTGCGAAATTATGCGTGGATATATTCAAATATATTTATGCGAAATGCTTCTTCAAGTCTTGAATGTGTCACCTTTACTATATATATGAAGGTTTCCGTAGTAGAGATGATGTGCTTCTCAGCAATATTTCTCCTTCATATCCCCACTTTCTGTGTCACATTTGACAACTCATCTCAATGTCTGCACTAACACTAATCACCTAGCGATAATGGTAACTATGACGTTTGCGTTCACGTACGAATTGACTCGAAATAAGAAATGTGAACTAGGAGAGAGGGAATATTTGTGTGAGTGACTGCAATGATTTTATTTACACATCGAGATCTGCAGTTATTCATCTAATGCAAGCTAACGAAACAAACACTTCGAATTGACGTTCGTGCTTCATCGCGAGACATTGACATCCCTTCCCGATTTTATGCTAGCTTAAACTCAAGGCGGAGATGAGTAAAGAGGCAGCGATTTCCCATTTGCTGGCGCTTATGATCGGATATCGTCGCACATAAATTTGTAGCTGCAAAAATTGCCTTCCAAAATCATCCAAAAAATGTGATGAATTTTGGAATATCGATTAATGAGTAATCGTCACGAAATTGTTTTTGTCTCTGAATTTGGACATTGTGAAATATCGGCGAGGTGATCACAACAATGCAATCAGTTCATCAGATTTTTGATGTGCTAATGGCGGTTTAACGTTGTCTAACACATCCTAGCAATCTGTAAAAAACGATAGTCAACTAAATATGCGACCACTCGACTGAAGTTCTGAAATTTAGCACATTGCTGCGATTACAGAGCAATGAGGTCAGCTAGAGCCATATGAAATTCAGTTAAAATATTCTAATCTAATGAGCAAGACGACTAGAAGAGAGTGGACGAGTAACATGCTACTTCGGTGGGCAACGGGTGCACTTACCTATGCGAAAAAACAAGCGAAGAGAAATATGCGCAATTGTTATATGCAATGCAGATGTTTGGTCGTGTGCGTATGCGTGTCCGTTTTCATGTGTCAGCTTACTCGAGTTGGCAAATTACTTTGTATATTTAATAAGGCTTCGTCGAACGGTTGCTGACGTAATCGTCTAGGCAACGAGGAAGTTTGCATCTTTTAGGATGGGAACGAAGTCAGTTCACTCAGTTAGCAATCATTTTTGACGCTTTTGCAGCAGCATTTGATTTTTTTGCGGAAGTTTTAAGCGTATTACTCTGGACTCAAATGACAACGCTGGCCCCGACGCTATCAAGCATTCCAAGGTCTGTCTTTTCTGATGCAATCCTCTCTACTTACTCTCCTACCAACCATGCTTCAAGGCTCGACTTTCTCGACGATGCTCGGTATCACGAAATGGAACTCTAAGCATGATAGATGATGAATCTTCTCGTCGGTTGCTTTCTCTAATAAGATCTCGCATGAAAGCGATTCCCATATGCAGCAAATCGACCACTGCCTTAGCGTCTTGCCTACACAGACAGTGTGGAATTTTATTGCCATCTATGCACTTATTTGCAGCACCGATAGTGGCCACAAAAAGGCTTTGTTTTAAGAACTTTTACTTGCTCGAAACAACAAACAGTAGTAACTGCGAACAAATGTGGGAGCACGGCTGAGGATCTGCTGTCACAATCCGACTTATCACAGCAACCAATTGCATTAATTTCCAACAAATAATAACGTGCGCATAGTGTTGCGCTGTAATTTCTACTGACCCGGTCGTTAGTGACAAAATTTCAGGACGGTTCTATTTTAGGAGTTTGCACTTGCAAATGACACCACGATGTGGTTGTTTGCAATAGCTCAAAGTTACGAGCCGTCGAAGCTTGAGTTGCCAGATTGCATCAGTGTAATGTTCACCATAACTGACTTCGTAGATCATGCTCTTATTTCGAACGGAGTTGAAGATGCTTAAAAGTGGACAATTTTTTGCGCATCTCATACTAGTCGAACTCTCATTTGACATCTGCTTAGATACAAAAATGAGTCTATTTTGTGGGATGTTTATGAGGCCTTCATTCCGCATAATTTTTCATTTGCGAGTAATTTGTGAGACTCATTGTTCCAGTCGGTGGAATAGTGCTTATGGTGCAAGCTGTCCCGGCACCACATGGTCAAGGCAGCAATTTGCTCCTTTTCTGTTACCGGATCGGTATAGAGTAGAGGTGCAGCCGGTTAAGTGAATGCAAGCTTTCAAAGATTTTTGCATAACTATGGATGCTTTTGATGGTAACTGTGGCTGACCAACTTGCTTGTTGGTGAAGATTTTCATTTACGTTGTGGTGCATCTTATGATTCCCAATTCTACAGTCACGTTGTCTGAAGCCTACAAATTGAAAAACCAGACAAAAAGCATGTATACATGCACACACACGTGACAGCAGACATCACATCGCTATAATGCATACTGCAAGCACAAAAACACAAAGTGCATAAAAGTAAATATGGATTCATCGGCGGAATCAGCGATGTTCGATGATTTCAAAATGAGCATGAAAAGATGTTTTTCGACTGCTGATGAGATGGTGACTTTGCACGATATATATTAACCTTCAGAGGGTTGACGTTCCGTCGAGCGAAGTACCACTTCACACCGAATTAATTGTTGAGTTAAAGTGAGTGAGGAAATTGCAACAAAAAAGACACTCGATTCTGTGTGAACGAACAATTCTTCAACAGTTTTTTGACGCTCATTGCGATGCATCTATTAGAAAGCGCCTCGAATGAAGAGAACCACATTAACGAGTTGGTCAATTATCTGTCGAAAGTGATTTATTGCACGTCGAATTGACCTCACACTTATTTGCAATGCGTTTCTTTCGTTCTCTTTTCTGGTGCTAGTTTCTTGATTACGTTCATTAGAGCGAAGTGTACACAGGAACGGGGTCGTAAAGTGCTGATTGGCAAACAATTACTACTGTAGCTTGGCTGATTGCTATGTGAGGTCGGAAAGCTTATGATCTCAGAGGTTCTTTCCAAGTCAGAAATTCCAACTCGCCGAATTACTGTTATACCTCAGCAACATATCTGTCAGTAATCAGCTAAACGAAACTGCGTACAGCTTCATGAACAATGCAAATCACCCGCATAAGTCAAAATGCACTTTGTTTTTACTGAGCTTTTATTCGATCCATTTAGCATCACTGCTCCATCGCTCTTTGAACTGCACACTTTGAAGCGCTTGTCGTTTGCTGCATGAATTTCTCAGTAACGGCGAATCGAAGGCGTGACCGTCTTCCTGCATCTCTCCTTTCTTTTTAATCCGGCATGTGCGTCCTTCTGTTTGGTAACCTCAGTTGTGGAGCAACTAAAATCAGAATCAGGTCCACATCATTGTCACGATCGAAACCGTTTGGTGATGACTCCATTATAACTTCCAGGCTGATCAAAGTTCTTGAAAACTGCTACAAATAATTATAGGTGCTACAAGTTGATGTTAATTTTCAAGAGTTGTATACGTTTTGCAAAGTGTTTGCTCAGAGAAGCGATACTGCGATCAGTGAAATGAAATATGCTTAGAGTGGGGTCGGTTAAATTTGGGCAATAAGAAAATGGCATCTCAATTTGCTTTTGCATTTGTATCGCAATAAGAAGAAAGTTTCCTTTACAGTTATAGCTGTCGAAGATGTTTATCACACTTCATATGCACGAATTAGCCAATGCAAAAACAATATTGGTATCGGCCCCACATTAAACAACTTTAGAGTGTTGGTTAATTTCTCGGCCATCTAAAACAAAGTAAGTTGGGAAGGATGGTGGCTGCATCACATAAAAAAGCTTTCAAATGACAACTATGCTCTTAAGATTACCAAACGAAATCTGGAAAGCACAATGGCACTCACCCCTCAAATTCGCCCCTCATCTACAATCTGCCACTCTGGTGGAAGCAATTGAGTTCGCAACATAAATAGAGGATTCCAGGGTGGGTAGGAGTGTACGACATGTTTTTCGGACTAATTTTTTTAAAATAGGAGAGCGGATTGCCTCATATCCTGCAAGGCTAAAATTCATTCTCCAACACGGAAACATAATTCATGTGGTGGGGCTTGCTGTACGGTACTGAAAATTTTGCTATTCATAAGCAGCATGCGACTTTACCTTGGGCCGACTAATTTGAAAATTTGGAAGTTATTTTCGATGCATCTGAACTGCCATAATTGTGGTAATAGTGATCGATTAACGAGAGAAGTATTAATCAAACTGCGTGATTGAATCCCTTTCTTCGCTTGATACGGAGGGTGCAAATGAGATTAAAAACTTGCAATGTATGCGGAGAATTCGCCGGTCCATTCTCAATGACTTCTGCGAGCGCAATTGACGACGCAATTGTGGAAATGATGAGGAAGTTTTTGAAGCGTTAAATTGGTGATAAAATCGTTCATCGTTGCTATTGCGAACTACTGCTGGATTATCGAGATAACACCGTTGACATATCTAGCAGTTGAACGCTTCAGCAACTATCCAAATACATTACTAAAAGACATCGGTATTTACGAGGACGACGAGGGGCAAACGCAATAACGTCTATGTTGCATTCAATGTATTCTTTCTTTTCAAAATCTTTCTATCGCAAACTCTTCTCGAGTGTTTTCTTTTTCAGACATCTAAAAATTCGATCAGCCTTTTCACCAGCGACATAATTTAATCTCAAATACAAAAATGCACGTTGTTGGGCTTCTTGCTGGACTCGTTTTCGAATGAGAAGACGTAATAACGAATAAGTGTCCGCATTCGACAACCCTCGCTACTAAAATAAACATTGAATCCATCCTCTCAAAGAGCTCTCGTCCACACCAATCGACTCCGATCTATAGTTTCAGATATTCTTCTCGTAGCATTGGTTGTTCTCGCATTATTTGCTCAGTAAAATGCTGCCGCAAGACGAAATTGGGGAATTACTGCCTGAGAAGAAAGTTTACACAGTTTTACGCTGATAGCTTGCCATTCATTCGCAGTAATGTTTTACTTTATATTGAAAGTCTTTTGCGCAAGAATTCTTCACTTTCTTTTTCACTTCGATCAACCGAACATTCATTCAATTGAACAAAATCCTTTCCTACCGCTTCCAATTCCGCTCAGGAGGCGAAATTACAAAGTGGCATGAAGGTTATAGCTTACGTTTGTCTTCTATTCGACCGAGGTCGACGAGTCGATTCACCGTTATTCCGCTTGAGCAAAGGGGTTGGCGTTTCCTCCGCCGACTTCGCGCAGGTGCGAGCGGTAGGCGGAATGGATCGGTAAGACGGAGCCAATGACTCTGGTTGGGACCCACTTGCAACCGATCATGTAGAAACACAATATAATCAATCAGCAAGAAGGAGTTTGTTTAAAGAGCGCCTATAATTTCCTTTCGTTCGTTATGCCTAGGTGCCATCTATCAGGTTTCCCTTTTACGGACTCGTCGACTTCCCTCTGGCGAAACCGATTAAACATTGCCACTTCAAGTTTAGTTTTTTATACTCCTCAAGTTCAGTCAGTCTTTAAGCTGTAGCAACAAAAAGTTGACGGCTAAAGGCAATTTTGAAATTACGATGTAATAAAGCAGAAATTATGCCACATTTTAAGTTTTGCCTATTTTATCTGTGTGCGTATGTGAGGAAACGTGTACATGTCTTTGTGCATCTATATGATAGCTTTAGTTCGAGAAGTACTAAAGACGATGTTATAAATTGCAGTATGCGAGAAGTACATTAGGATAACTTCCTCTAGCATGTTCCACGTTGATCCATCACTATCCATATAATTTATAGACATTAAAGGAGTGCAAACAATTTTCGTTCATTTCACATCATTTCCATCAGTTTTTATGAAACAATTTTCATGGGTGGTCACTTGCAATGTGCAAACATTACTGCAGTTGGTTGCGTTCCACGAACGCAATGCAAAATTATGTATTGTAACTTTAGCGAACTTCTCATTTATTATTATTGCATTTCTCCTCACATTATTTGCACTGAAGCACAAGCAAAACGTATGGAAAGCTGAATTTCGCCTGATGATGCAACAGCCGTTGTTGTAGCAGTGTGGAGTTGCAGGCCATGCGTCTCATAGGATAATCAACCACTATTCCTTGAAGGAGGTTCCGGCCATAGGCGTGTGCTGGTGCATTGTGCCTCACCGTTCACTGCTTCAGGCAATGAAAACGCTATGATTTCTTTCTTGATCGGTTCATATTACTATCAACAGCATTAAGGGTGGATGGGCAAGAAATTTTTGAAAGTAAGAGCAGGTGATAGCGCTATGGAGCAACGAGTAAGAGCAGCAGATCACTTTCAAGGAAAAAGCGATGTAAAATTGGAAAGGAAAGTAGAATAAAGATAGGGGAGAAGTGAATTCGTAAAAACGTTCCAGCCATTAATGTCGACAATTTTTTTTCACGCAAGCCCAATCTTTCACGACCATTTTTCCATCGAATTTGGCCCGATGGGACTCCCTGGACAATCACCGTATTTTTCTAGTTGTTGCATCTCGGATGCTTGTCCTTTACTTTCTCCAAATATCCGCTGCGTTTCACTGAAGAAAAGATATTCCCATGGAACAGCTATTCGTTTTGACGTAAGCTGCCGCCGGATAAAAGCCACTCTCCATGTAAAAGCACTGACGATGGGTATATTAGCAAGGTTTTCAACCTCTTCATTTATCGTTGGTGGAGCGACGTATAAAGCACAGAAAGCCAGCGAATTTATAAGAGAGCGCTTATCAGGGCATCGCAACACCGACTGTCTACGCTTATACCACAGTTTGCTCAAATAACAAATGCTGGAGGATAGTTATAAAATGGTCGCCTCTTCAGAATGTTACGCTCACCTACAGTGTGCAGAGGGTTTTGCCTGGATATGCCTATGAAGCAAATGAAAGAGGATCGAGACATTTGCAGCAGAGTGCAGAGATCGTGGCCGATTGAGCGATGTTAGTCAGTGAAAATTTTAGGGAAGCACCATTTGCCACAGTCAATCTTCATCGATAAACCACATGAAGTGCGCTTCTTGCTTAATGCTCCCAATGCATGTGATGAGAGAAACAGTTACTGACAAGCCATATGAAATGAGAAAGCAAGTTGAGATGTTAGCAGTGATAGCCAATAGATCTGCAACCTCTTGTTGAGCAGAACGGAAAGCCAATTATGCTTTATTATTGAGGATTGCATGAATCTTTTAAAGAATGTTGCTAAAGCTAATAATATACAGTAGATATGCAACTGTCGGATCTATTCAGCTGGTTCATCAAAGGATGCATTTTTAGACAATGAATCCTTCAGCTATGAGAGAACTAGAGCACAAAAACAATTCCTCGGAAATAAGACTTTTATGATCATAAAGGCAGGTGAACTATAGATCCTGGCAAACCTGTGTACCGCACTCTTTTCTTTGATATCTTTGTCTTTATAACATTCTCAGGCGCTACTTCTAGGCATGAGGAAAAATTAGTGTAGATCTGCAATCGCTTGTTCGAATAAATAGGAAACAGTAAGGGGGTTGGCGTTGCTTTCGATGAGCATAATATTGAAATTGGTTTTATTTTGCAAAGAGAACATAGCTTGGTTGCTTGCTGAGTGGTTGTTTTGTTATTGGATGAAGTGGGACCGCAACACTGACCCTCAGAGTGTTTTTCTGGCTCATCGAGATTGCACTTCTGACTCTAGTTGTAATCGTTTTTCTTTAATGCAGAGAAGTCTATTTTATGAATTTTATCTTTGCTCATACATTTGTTGAGATAATCACCGTCATTAACTTCGGAATCACCATATTGCAGTGACTTCATCATGAGTACAAGTACCTATGAATAAANTTTATCTTTGCCCATACATTTGTTGAGATAATCACCGTCATTAACTTCGGAATCACCATATTGCAGTGACTTCATCATGAGTACAAGTACCTATGAATAAACTCCTTAAAAGTTTTTAATTATTAATGTAACTGGAAGTTTCTGAGAAAATTCGACGAAATGGCTGCTCGAGATCCCTAAATTCACTTCGAGTTGCTTGATGAGCGTTCGCAATCGCTTTCCTCTGACGATGTTAACTGCTTAACCAGTAGTACATGTTTCACCTCCACTTTTTGATAAGCCTTTACATCGAGACGAGGTTTTAGCTTTTTATAAGCAGCGAGTTTGAAAGACTCGAGATGGGGAATAGCGACTTTGATATTGTTGTAACCAACGTACAAAACTCGAGCGCTATCGACCGAATAACGAAGACTTCATTTTTTTAGCTTTTTGTTGCAAACACTTACTGTTTCTTCTTATCATCCATTGCTCACGCCTTACCCTCAACAGTTACAGCAACCTGAGACGAAAGGAATTTGAGGCTGCTTTTGCGCACCGCGAGAACATTTTGTGGTCACTGTTGAAGAAATTGCATGATTTCGACTCAGCAGTTAAATACCATCAGAAGATCAATATTCACTTCCACTCAATTTGTAATCAATTATCTTGTAAGCGTCAATATTTCTGGATACCTTCGATAGACTGATGACCTGTGAGCCAGCGATACCCCTATTCCAGAGTTTTCTAACGAAGAATGTCACATATTAAATAATATGTGCAAGTTCAGTCGAACAAAGGCTATTGAAGGTTCAAGTGCTTTTACTGGATATGTCCCACAAAACACACACATACGTGTAGCACCTGAATTAAGTAAAGTTGATGTGACCAAACAATGCACGCAAAGCATGTCATCATGTTTCTAAAGGCACATTACATGAGGCAGGCTCATAGACATGAAATAATGACGAAGGTCGGGATATACTCACCTTTGTGAGTAGCTATTGTGCCGACCGCGTAGCTTTACGTGCTTGACAGTCTATCATTTGCTTTGCTGACTGCTCATTTCTGTCAACTGTTCTTCCCATAGTTGTGTGAGAATAACGCTACGAAACAAATCTTCAAATAAATCTTATCAGAGAAGAGGACGTTTTTAAGAAATATCTCTAAGGCACTACTATCTCTTGCTTACAGCATCTGAGTGGATGTGTAAAGAGTCTGAAAATCTTTCACAGAACATAGCTAGTTCCTTGCAAGGCCAACACCGTAGAGGTGGGAAGGTTGAAGGTTTAAACACCGCACAAATGACAGTAAGGGGAGCCACGCATTATGAGAGTGATGACTGCGCATGAAACAGAGAGAAAAGCCCAAACTTTCATTGATTTATAAGTGTTTTCTCCTCCTCTCTCAAAAACTGCCTCTCTTTTGAGCTCACATGAGGAGTCGCGCAGGAAGAGAGCATTAGTTTCTGTACACGTTAATGCATCCTTAGATAGCACTGTTAGGTGGTTGACCTAAGCGTTGAAGGACAATCACCTAACGAATGCATTGCGCTTTAAAGCTGCTCTAAGATCAAAACATCTCTGAATTTCGCTTCTTATGAGCGTTCTGAGTCGTTCGAAGGCGTCTTTTAAGTTGTCCAAAACTTTTGCTCGAACTATCCCTGCCTCCTTATTCGCTGTTCGAGGAGGATGTGAGTCAATGTAGGGAACGCTTCCCGAACCATTTGTGTCATAGCAAATGCGACCACCAATAGACGAGCTTCGTTATCTGCTTGTTCTGACCATTCCATTCTGAAAGAAAGTTCATCTTCTCCAGAGCTACTCCATAAGAAAATCTCTAAGTGCAGCAAGCGTGAAGAAAATAAGATTTGAAGCTGACTTTAAGCATACATACTGCGGTCCTCGTTTTTTGACAAACATCTTATTTCAAGAGAAGCTTTTCGAACAACTTTCACTGCCATATGCATCTCAGTAGTTGATGCTGTAAAATGCATGATTGGCGGCAGATAATACTGTCCTCAGCCACAGTCCGTCTTGTTGCCAAGGATTCTTGAAGTAGGTGAATCAAAGAAAGCCCGAGTATGGAGGAAAGCATGAGAAGATCCATGAAACACCCGCTGCGAGTAGATGAAGAGGACGAAGGAGTAGCTGAGAGACAGTTTCTATAAAAATTACGACGAACTAGAAGATAATGGCATGCGATGTGACTTAGAGAACAATCACTCCTGCTCGAAACGTTGGTCAGTTACGCATTACAATAGTTCAATTGGGCCTCACAAGTACAACTGTTCCACTACGTCGTATTAATGCTAACTGGTTGAAAATCAAGGAAAGGGTTTAGGAGAGTGTGCACAAAAACTTTCAAGCACGCGTACTGGTTTTTATGAGCATGACATAGAGGAAGCATGAGAGCAGCAACTGTGAGACAAGGTAAGAGTTGAAGCTACACTGATCTGAAGACTCAGAGTACTTTTTAGTCTGGACATCGAAAAGAGAAAGCATGGCGGGAAAGTCAATTTCGCAGTAACAAAATTTAGATATTCTATTAATTTCAACTCATGGACTCGTTCGTCACAAGATTTGGCTTTTATGCATTCTCCTGAGCTTGCTCCTGTCAACGAGTAGAAATTGCTTCACAAGGTTTGCCAACTTGCAAAAGCTGCGAAGCAGAAAAATTGAATTACTGTAGCGCCGCATGTATGCATCTATCTGTATATGCATGCGCACGTCTGTTTATCTCTGGTGAACTTTTAATTCAGGGACAACTGGAGTTAGCGTTATGAATTTGGCTAATTGATGCTTGGGAGGATTGACCTGGAGCATAAATCTTTTGGTCTCCTTCGTCGGAAGCAAAAGAGGGAAGCTTTTCGAGGTTCCGCAGCTAACACAACCTCCACCGCTCTATTGTGCTGCCTAACTAAATTACTCGCCGCCAACGCCAGGTTAGGTGATAACGTGAGCCAGCTTTCACTTTGGAGAGAGCCATGAAAATTCCCGTTCATTCAATATCGGTACTGCGGCCTGCTCATAGGAGATCGTTATGAGAGAATTCTCGAGTCAATTATAAGGAGATCGTATTGCTGTGCCCCACATATTGTCATTTATGCTTAGCTTATTCAAATAGGTTGCTCACCTGAAGGGAATATGAATGCACCTATCATAACAGCTCATCTGGCGCACTCAGCCATTTGAGGCACTTGTTTTATGATTCACGAGTTGTCTAAATCGTGCAGAAAATATTGCTCTACTTGAATCACTTTCAAAGCACAATTGACAAGCAATCATCAAATACAATATTGAGTGGCAAGTAGTACGAGGTAACAAGTGAAATTTGCATTAGTGCAGTGTGAGGATTTGATCAGAATGAGCAACCTCACGTGATTTCACAAAAAAGGCTATTCATTCCTTCCTTAGTATAAGTGACACAATCGTTGAATCGTTAGTCTTTCCTCGCCTCTGAAATCATCCTGCGTGAGGGATGTTGTGCTATAAAGTTGACGCAATTTTCTCTTGAATGTGTCTGAAGAGAATTTGTTCAGGTTGCTTAGATTTACATGGCAATGATTGTGCGAAATCAATTAGAAGAAACATTTCGAACGACGAAATGTTGCAAGATGGATTAGAGACAGTCGCAGTTTTGGCTCATAACAATATTAATGTTCTCTGTGAGCCAACAATGAGAGCCCATAACCATATAGCGCATNAAATGTTCTCTGTGAGCCAACAGTGAGAGCCCATAACCATATAGCGCATCGAGTATTGTCGCAGAATACAGCATCGACTATTACTGATCAGTAGTTATATGCTTAATGCTACAGTGCTGAATATTCATCACAGCACTACGAGCTTGGTCATCGTGCTACAGGTCTGCAAAATGCAAGAGGTATTTAAGCCATCACTCACATAATAGAGTTCTCATCGAAGAATGCGAATTGAGGGCGAACAACGGCGATGATCTGCTCATCTTTTTTGAAGTGCCACTGCACACGAGTGAAGAGGCATCCACAGAGTGATAGCACCCTCATCCATGAAGTCGAATACTGTTCTATTATGCAGCGACTGTCGTCGTCAACACATGACGAAATTTGTATGGTTTCTGTAGAAGCCTGCTCAGCGAATTCGAATAGATGCATCCCTAAAATTGACCCTGATCACTTAGCTAGTGAAAAACCTAATCTTATAAAAGTTATTGGGTTCGACAGCTCTCTCCTCTCCCTCTCTGCTGAGGAGAGAAGAGTGCAGGCATCGCAAATCAAGTGGCGTTTTCCGAGGACTGGTTGGTACATCTAAGGCGAGTTTGATGCTTTCTAATCTGTTGTCACAGTAGGCGACAAAGCCGCAATTGAAAAATTTTCCGAGTGATTATCATATCCGCATTATCATATTCGATCAATTACTCCTCTGTACATTTCCTAAGATCTATTCCCAAAAATGAGTTAACTTCAGTCAATAGTTTCTTAGTGCGAACTGTTCAACGATCGCTTGTGCATTAGCAGCGTCAAAGCATTTGTGAAGCATTGTGAAAGTTTGTCACCGTAAAGACACAATTCTGTACAAACGAAGCCCTTTGTCTTCAGAAAAGAAGGGACTAGAAAACGCTTGCCTGAAACAGGGTGCCTGATTTTCGAAATCACAGATTCATTATCATCGCTGCTCGACTCTCCGAAAGTAAGCGTAAATATACGGCGAGCACCTTCGGCTAACACCATCTCTTCAGGATGTAAGCTGACGTTGAGGATACGCTTGTTATTTTCATCGGTTATCTCGAAATCGATTGGATTAAACTGAACCGAGTTGTTAGCCAAATAACGTTCTACTGCAACTTCGAACTGAAAAGCATTCAATTGTTAATCAATATGCCTGATGATGTCATCGATCAAATCATAATGCTAATATTTTTCGACGCTATCGACTCCATCCGTTATAACAAGTGAATTATCCTTGCTGATCCGATCAGTGACAGTTCTAGAATGACGTAAAGTTTGTCGACATGAGGTGGAAAAATGACGACGAAATATGAAAGAGTTTAAGATTTCAGAAATTTTGTTGGAGAATGGCCTATATTATGGATCTTTTAAAAAGCTTCAGAAAACCTTAAACGAGTTTATATATTTGGCACTTTAGATCACTTTTTTCAGGACTGATAGTTCGTTACAGCATGGCACAGCTTATAATCCTGTATCTCTAGGAAGTGCGTTTATTACAAACTGCAGAAAGTGGAGTCGTTGTTGCACCAATGACTGTATGGTGCAGCAAAGTGCGGTGGTATCATCGGTCATTAGCGCATGAGTTCTTTGCAAAGTGGAAGCTGCTTACAGTATATTTAGAAAAACTCGTTAGGCGAATGATGTCTTGCAAAATTCTACCAACTAACCTTTCCGTCCTCATGCAGTCCACCCCTCTTGTTATTTGCTTCAAACAGTCTACTGTGGGTGGATGATCAAACGCAATTGAAAATCTGATCAGTCGATGCTTGGACTGTTAGCCGGCTGACATCTAGGATTTTTTGTCACAAATCGAGGAGTTGAGCCCATTGGAATAGCCGAATTTCTAGTGATGCCCACGTAAAACGGATTCAAGGTGAGTATAACTACCAGCAAAAGGCAGACTTAGTGGAATTTTTTTTGTGATGCGGAGTTCGCAACACTGCCAAAACAGCAGCGATACAGGAAAAATAAATAGTGGAGAATGCATGAAGCAGCTTTCTTGACCACAAAATGGAAAGCGCATAATAAAGACGCAACGTAATCTCCTTGTGAATATAAGAATCACGAAAAGAATATGGACTTTGCAAATGTGAAAGAAAACGGAACACCTTTGAGCAGAAAGTTCGGTGAGCTTCGAGAGGACAGGCAAAAAGTGACAGATACAGGTAGGATTAATAATATAACCAAGTAAATGCGTCAAATTATGTCGCGTTGTGAAATGAGATGTTTTCTGAACAACGCCACGATTCAAAGCGTTTTAAAAAGTGTCTCTCATCATTAAGTCGTCCACTGTGCTTGCCTCACCATCTCTTACCAATGAGTAGTAATATAAAGTGAGGAGGATAGGAAATAGGGATGAAATGAAGCTGTGAGACGGTAGCAAGTGCGATCTGATGGGAGAACAATATGAAGGAACAAAGCTTTCCAATAAGTAGGATCACTTGCCACTCCACGCCGTTTCCAAGAAGTTTCCAATTTTAGAGCCCTCTGAGCGAAATCCGCACCATTTTCTGCCCGATTTTAATCATCTGCGCCAAGTTGCTTTCCTGCTTCATTCAATTTTCTCGCTTCGTCGCATACATATGTTGAGCTTCTTCTAACTTATGGACTCAACCCCAGCCAATCAAAGCCCCACCACCCATTTTGTTCGATTTCGGATGGTCATAAGTCGAATTCGATGTTGAATATATTCCCGACCTGTGTGATATCTGCGATGCGAATATGCAAACAGCGACATTTCTGCAGAATTGGGAGGGGATCGAGCTTAGTGAACTGAGGAGCCAGAACTGTTGAGAAGCGGCGTGCGGAGCGCGTCAACTGCGCTGTGATGGATTGTTTGCGACCGCCAACCGGATAATGGGCTCCCAAGCTGCTTTTCTGAGCGTTGTACTTACTCGGATCCATCTGAAACCAAATTCAGTTGAGCGGCTAATGATAGTGGAGACCGATCACCATGTTTCAAGCGCATAATAACATTCGCTGGGGCCTATAAAATGTACTGCGCAGTCATGGGATAGATTACAAAAGAATCGTTACTGTTACAGATGTCTCGCAATGGGCATTTGTGAAATGATAGAAAGGAGAACACGATTAAGGCGAGGTTTTCCACCCATTTCGATAGAAAGACGGCGATGCAAAGAGACAGCGCCCACAAGCAGCAGTTTCAGGTCTCCGAAAAACACTAAGACGCTAAGTAGTAGCTTTTGGAGAGCTCCAGAATGGGTGTTATGCGAAGCATTGCAAGCGAGCAGGATGCTCTGCAAAACATGCCCGTTCTGTTCCATTCCTACCTATTAGTTATCGCTCAAGCTTGTATAGCATCGCACTATTCAATTTCCAAGTATTCAGCATCCACAGTCTAACAAATCAGTCAAGGGGAGCACGATAGGTGCATTGCAGAGCGGTCATGCCGGCCATGTTTTACAGGATGTCAGACTGCACAGCGCGCTCAGACTTTTAAAGACATAAATGAACAGCACAGAAACTGCATGACGTTGGCGTTACTTCAAAGAAAGAGGGAAGAGGAGGCAAAATTAGGAGAGGTATGTCAGAAGATTGCCATTTTCAGAGTTATGGCCAACTTAAACGTGACAAATAACAAATGAGAAAATCCACTTTTGTCCGATAAGTGCAAAAATCGGAAAAATGGCCGATTAAAAGCTGTCACAGTTTGTCATATAAAATTCCCTTACAGAATATTTATTAAGAGAAGCAGATTGAAGAATCTGCGATGTGAAATTTGAAGAGATGTGCGTAATCATCATTACATGCCAGACTCGGCAGGAAATGACACCAAAGTGATGATATGCATCGAATTTAGGAGAGGGGAGTGGATGTTCATTGTTCAAAAACATTTTGAATACTAGATGAGAGCCGTTGTCGTAATCCTTCGAGAAAAAATCGATGCTAGTAGTGCATAGCTGCGAACGTAATCCGATTTGAATATGGACTCGTGAGGAGGATTTATGAAGTGTTTGAATGAATTCATTGAACAAATAATGATTACGCCATGACTTACACCGTCAATGTCGTGTTGATAACACCGTTCCTTAGTAATCCGATTGGTCAGTATTCGAAAGATATTCGCGACTATTTTAGCAACAACTTCTAATGAAAACAACTATAACAGTGGTAAGTAGTAGTAACATTATTAGAATTAAATGAAGGGCTGATAAGGAGGGATGATATCTGGTGAAGGACATTCACGATCACAACAAGGGGAAAACGACTATGGCAAATGGAAATATGACGATAGCCTATTTAGGAAAGAAAAAAGAGAGAATGTTTATGCGATGAAGATCGAATAATAAACAAAGCTGAGCTTTATTGTAGGAGTGATTGTGGTGTCTAGTTGAAACTGGAAATGATGATAGAGCGCAGTGCAAAATGGATGTGAAAATTGCCTTTGCAATGCGAAACGACACCAACAAGGCTCGCCGGGCGTATTTCATTAATTTTCTTCTCTGCATACACCACATGAATAACGTAGTTTGTTGCCGAAATGGTTATTGTGAAGTAGCTAAACAAAAGCCGTTCGATGTGCAAGAATTCTACAACTGTTGTTGGATGTGATGAATCGTGCTGTCGCTAAGAGATCGTGGTCATTAGTGGGGCTGTTATGTAGTGTGGAAGGACAGCGATAGCGGAACGAGAAAAGAGGGAATTTACCACTTCTCTCTGGATCACAAAATGGACGAAAGTGTCAATTCTATGACGACTTCAGAATGCATTTCGGAAAAGTGCTTGTATGCGGGGATAAACGCATATGATCTCATATGGGCGTTATAACATGGTGTTTTACGTGACACAGCTATTAGAAGCTTCATTTTTATGGCTTTAGAAACATTTTTCGAGATTTTGCAACTTGCTTCGGTTTGATCAGAAAGATGAAAATAAGGAATTTTTTGTACTCTTCCAAAGTTTACGAAGAAAAGCCTGTCATCCTCCCGTTGTGTCTTCCTCCGTCTGTTTGTTGCCACATTAAATCGAGACAGCAACCTTCATGCCTGCCTATAGCACAGCCTTTGAAACTGAATCGCTTACCAGCTCCACCTATGTTGGAGTACTATCGACAGCAATGCTCTCCTGAAATCTGCAGAATCAAAAATTAGCGCAGGATTTTTCCATTTTATCGAGGAGGGAAAGGTGGAATATGGAAGGTTTCAAAATTGTTTTTAAGAGTGCGATTCAACATTCGAAAGGAATATAGCGAACGTTTTCTATGTGACTTGAGATTTCTTTATGTGACAAAGGATGTTGCCCTGTGTACCAAAGAAAACAGCTGGAGGCATTCTTAACGGGGAAAGTTTATCGCTGTTTTCTTTATAAAATAAGTGCACGAGCAATGCTGCAGGCAAAGCTAAACTAAAATAAGGCGGCAGTATAAAACGTATTTGATTTGACTGTCGCATTCCTCAATAACGCGTCTGATCGATTATGGAAGAGCGCAACTTGTCGAAGCGCAGTTCATCGTAATTTGACTGATTACTCGATAGGGAATTACTCGGATTTTGTGAATTACAAACCCAAAATGGATCGAAATCATTTTCGATGTAAAGCGTCAGTTATCAATGAATACTGAAGTGGCGTAATAGAGTCAAAAATTATGTTCTGCGTTCTTCTAATGTTGATTATTCTCGGGTAGAATTCGTTAGAGAAAACTTAAGAAGCAGAAAAAAATTCCACCTGCGTCCGTTGAATTTTAGGAGGAAAATATTCATCACCAACAGTTTTTTGCGTAGAGGTAGGGGGGGGGGGGGNGAAGGAGCAATCTTTATTGTCTCATCCATCGATTGCAGCACTGATAAATTTCATCAGAAAGCGAGATTATCCAACCAATGTCCAGTAAACGTAAGAAAATAAATATAACACACTATATGAAAGAAGCGCATGGGGATATAAGCTTGATTTTTAAGTATCACGATTGTTCGCTACCTAAATTCGAATATCTATTCCCCCACGTTGCAATATCTCCTACCCTAAAGCACGAAGTATGGCTGCCTAGCACCATTGCGACAATGTGCATAAAAAACAGCAGACGACTGTGTAGAAGCTAATGCGATATGCCAATTCTAGCAAATAGGCATCAACGATATCTCATGCAAATACATCGATGTGGGCAGAAGCGATATTCGCTCAAAAACTATAAGCAAAAACAGGTGCACAAGTCGGGAAGAGAGTTGTCTCAAAGCAGCGTTAATTCGTTGTCGCTCGGCTTTATTCAAATGACGCCGAATTGCTTACATTACACTAGAAAAGGGCTGTAAAGAGGTCGCTAGACGCCCTATAAACAAAATCGATTTCCATCATCTCTCTCGTTGCTGATTTCAACGTATCGGAAGTTTAATATTGCATAAGACAAAAACGACAACAAAAAGTTTTGATGAACGACGTGCAAATGCAATTTCGATTACCATAAAGGATTATCGGATGAGTTTGTTTAAAGATGCGGATTACTTCGAATATTTGTTGCAATAAACAGAAATGCTGATTGAGCGCTATGAAACATTGAAACATTAGCAATGAAGAAGACCGNTTGCGGATTACTTCGAATATTTATTGCAATAAACAGAAATGCTGTTTGAAAGCTATGAAACATTAGCAATGAAGAAGACCGCTCACAAGCACGATATCGCCTTTATAACATTGATTTCTGTGATGACAGTGTGAGGCTCTTTTCACTTTACACCGTGATGGCTCCAAAGTTATTGAACCTTCATGCTTAAGTGGCAGTGTTTCATCCACGCGATTATCTGCTTATCAAATTCGTCTTTATGTAACGATCACTCTGACGAGCCGGATCAACGACGCTTGAAAGTCAAGGAAGCAAATGCCGAACTAATCCGCAAGACGAGTCTAGCTTCACTTGAAGTATAGAGAAGGCAGATGTTAATTAGTGTTCTTAATGCTCGTAAAGAGTAGTAAAAACTTCTGCAAGATGCTGTAATCAATTGGTGAAATATTTTACACTTACGACGCAAACCCTGATTGTGCCAACGTTAGATCATCGTTGTCGAGTTCATTGAAGAACACCATACTTTTAATGGCATCATGCACTTTGAAAGTGGCAGTGTCGTCGAATTGAGGCGTATAACTTTAGGCGGAAATGATTGGCAGCAATTTTTGCATTTCAAAGTCACAAAATTCAGTAGAGTATGAAGCAGTAGAACTTTGAACGGCAGCTCCTGAATGATCTCGCGTTTCTGTTCTTCAGCAATGGTACGCTGCAGCAGAGTATCCTGATAAATTGGCACTTGCGAAATGCGGTATGCCGGCGTCATAATCTGAAGCTATCAGTGTAGAAGGCTTCATTGAGAGATGTACATGCGAAGCTGAGTTAACTTGAAGCGATGAAAATTATGCACAGTTTACGCTACGCTAGAATGCCTCTGATAGTCTCAGAAATCGAAACGACTACGCGAATGAAGTTATTATCCATTATTTCAAAGCTGAGAATCACTGAAACGCAGCGTTATGATATTCGGCGACTCTAAAGTGCAGCATAATTTTGCCTCTCTTAAACTGTTGCGTTGACACTTTTTTCACCGTGGTTTTTTTTTAGTTAAATACTCGAATGAAACATTCTAGAATGGATATGAGTCTTTCCTATGGATATGAGTCTTTTCTATGAGAACTCAGGAAAGTTATTTTAATGGCTAGAATAAAGAAATATTTTTAAATATAGGATGGCTGCTTCAATATCGAAATCGGTTCCTTGTGGACAGAAGTATCATAAGTTGAGATCTTTAAGAGGTGTTTTGAGCTGGAGGGAATTCCTCGGGAAAGATAGACCGCAAAATGTCAAATTTCTCATAATCCAGTTGATTTTCTCATAATCTCATAATCCAGTGGCTGATAACGATCAACTACATCTTGATTTGCATGAGGAGTGCTGTGTTAAAGCAAGTTTCTTTTTGTCGGAAGAATAAAGTGTTGTTGAAAACTTAATCGCCATATAATAATAGCTCTGCTTGTACCGTGTACGGCCGATATGAGCAATCAGCTGATACGCTGATGAAACGATTTCCAAAACGTGGGAAGTCTTCCTAGAGCATATGAGCACGAGTCATGCCTACCAAATTGCAAACCTTTACGTTCTCTAGAAGATGAGAGCAGCGCTGCAGACAGGTGCGAAAACAAACTAAGAGCATGATGCTTTTTGGGTCGCAATGGGAAAAGGCGTACGAGTACAACAAGATATGCTCACGAATTGCCATTTGCATGATCCGGTTGTCAAGAACTAATGCAAGATGAATAGCACCGTTGAAAGCGCTCATTGATTTCGATTCAAAAGTGTTCTTTTTGCGCATTCATTCGATGCAAAAGCTGATGTCAGTCTCCCATTTGAAGGGTGCTACGCCAAATCGTTCCCCCTGTTGTGCCCCGCTTCTATCAGAGACCTACTGAAAAACAGCAAGTTGCATAGGTGGAAGAACGTGCGAATGGCAGAAGTGGAGAGTTACAGATTGCGGATATGACCTTTAATCACGTTGAAAGCGGACAAGGAAGAACTTTCGAAAAGCACATTTCCCAAGCAATCTCCGATCATGGCATATCCGTTTGTACAGATGCGTTGTTGGTTGACAGTTGGCCATAATGCTGATGTGCGTTATGCACGCTTTCGAACATTTCATGCTTCTTTCGCCGTTTGATGATTTAAATGATGGGAAATGCAATAGCGATCTTAATTTCCCTCGAACAATAACAATTCTGTTGCGAGAGGGGTAGTTTGTAAGTTGTGCATTTAAATATTGCAATTGCATCACTGCCACTATAGCAAACAACCACCTATTTCACTCGTTTCGTTTAATATTTTGAAGACGCTTCAATCGTCGATGGGAAGTTAGATTGACATTTACTCGGCAGTGATATATTTCGCGCTTTCAATATATTGACTTCACTGCAAGTGTTGGCTGTGTTATTGCAGTAGCGATTTTGCGAGGCAGAAATTCAGTGTTTTTAGCTATGAGCACATACTGGAGAAATATATCTCTTGCAGCATTGCATAGAAAATGAGTACAATAGAATTTCTTCGTGCAGATCAGCATCATTTTCACTCATGGTAATGTGTGCTGGATCCTCATTTCTAAGAGACAGTAGCATTTAATCATGATAGTGCAGTCGGATTTTTGTTTGATCACTCCGCTGTTTCATTACAGTTGAGCTAGCAAAAGCTGAACACGATGACGCTTCGATATATGAGGAAAAGCTGTGCTTTGCACATGTGTGATTCCTTTTATTTTTTCCCATATAAATCAGCAAATGCGAGGAGCCCACAAGCAAAATATTTTCACTAGTGGTGCACGAACCGGAAGTCATATTCTTTGAGAAATCCATAACCAGAGTTCATTCAAATGAAAGCGGCTGGTTATCTACTACAGATGAAATAGCGAAATTGGTTCAGCGATGACAGGAATTCAAACTAACTATGCAGTTTAGCTTATCAAGGAATATGCTCACTGTATCGCCTGTCGTTATCGCCTTAAGAGGAATTGTGAGCGGACTGATTTAATATTGCTTACACAGAAAATGAGTGGATATAAATAAATAAATAAATAAATAAATAAATAAATAAATAAATAAATAAATAAATAAATAAACAAGCAAATAAATAAATAAATAAATAAATGAATATATATATGTATATATATATATTTATATATAGTTTTCTGGATTATAACTGTAAGTTGCTCCCAATAGCATAGAGATTTGATGAAATATTTCACTTCGATTGTGGATTTCCAAAAGAAACAAATAGTTTGCAGTCAAATGATAGTAGTGGTTGCAAGGTTGGAGCAATGCTGTAATTAAATTCTTCATCCAGAAGAAGAAAGCAAAAGGTTGAACTACATCTCCAAAGCCATCCTATTTAGAAGTGCGATCCCATGCCAAAATCCTGTGCTCTAAGAATAAACGTTGAAGCCGACATAGCTGATTGAGCAAAGAGATAATAGAAAGGCACGTGGAGAGGATAAATTGCTGCTCTATGACCGAATCGTTTTATGCATTGGTGCACACCACATCTACAAACGAGTAAACGCGTCGTCTATACTTGATTTATGGCGACTCTTATGTTCCACATCCCATCCAAAAAGGCGTCCATGTTGTTGAAAGGGTCGGTGGTGATTCTTTGCCTCAAGGTATTCCCCTGTGGTAAGCTTTCAGAAGAAGTGGAAAACGATATATGCTTGATATAATTCTTTATTGGAAATAGGCCCCTGTTCTTGAATTGCATGTCAATTCTGAAGTTAAATGACTCCAAAAGTGTTTTTCGAGCCTCTGATTGTTTGAACGCTTCGTTCAAACATTGTGTCTCGAAAAAAGGATTGAGAACGAACTCAAAGATCAGCGCTAAACCTCTTTCCTCCATCTTCTCCCACGCGTGACTTCAAGGAGGAATTCGAAGTGGTATTGAGCTGTCGAAACTTCTTTTTTTCCTCTGTGTAAAACGCAGCTAACAACGTACATCGACAAAGATGCCTCTACTTTGCCTGAAAGTTGACCAATCTTCTCTCCCTATCTACCCGTTCCTTCACTGCCTTACCACAACATTTACCCCCTCAAAACACTGCGACCATTTCAGTCTACTTATGAGAGTACAGTTGATTTCTGATCACTAAAGGTCACATTCATGAAGCTGTCGTCAGTATAGAAACTTGAGTACCAACTAAATATTTCTGCCTTATTGCGATCGGAGAGAATCCCTCAGCCCGAATTCAGCTTATTTTTGTTGAATATGAGAGATTCTACTGGAACGGTGAAATGCGATATGCATTTGCCAAAACAGCGGACAGTATTCATGCCATAAATAGCCGGAAATGGATGCGTAGTGACTTTTTAGAAATATGCATAGAGCCGATTTTAGACAAAGAATGCTGAGGCGACAACGCTGAACACCGACTGATTTTTGCATTGACGCAAAGAGGTGATAAGAGGCATCAGAAAGAATTTACATCAGTACTCATATCAGCGAAATTCCGTCACAATAATTGCACTTCACATCTGCACTTATCACAGCAATGTTGTCCGTGAACGTCAACAGCACGCTGTATAGACACCTTTGAGACCATCACAGTTCGTTGATGGCGTTCTCAAACAGAGAGAGAGAGAGGGAGAGAGAGAGAGAGAGAGGGAGAGGAAGGGAACGAAGGTGGCGAACGGCAATCACATATTGTGTACGACAAGCGCTCTCTGCTTTGACTACGCGGCAAATGCAAATTTTTATGGGAAATATGAGAGATGCAAATTCGCACGAATAATAATAGTGCAAATGTCGTATTCTTGGAACCTGTTCAAAATGAAGAACAATTGGCAATCGGACGTTTGAAGGCAATACAGACTATTGCAACGCACGGAGCGATGGATTGATCTGATATTCAGACGTACTGAATATGATACTGCAAAAAAGGGCAATTGGCTATTCCCCTACTCAATCGAGTAAAATACGAGAAAATTGAGGATCTCAAGGCAAAATACTACTGAAGTGAAATCAATCACCTTGCAAATATTGAATTTCAGAAGCTGGTAAAGCAGATGGAGGACGCTACGTCAAGCTCACTCCTTAACAGCTTGGTCCCTGTAGCAACCCATCGTCGTACTAGAAGAAAGAACTATACCTATACGTGTAAAATTTACAAAACAAACATGGGACAGAGATCGATAAGATACCGTGGGACTCAACTGCTCAACTTGCACAGCCGACGTGATCGTTGATGGTTTTGATGCGACATAAAGGCAAACAATTGCCTATTGTCCAGTGATGACGAAATAAACAAATAGATAAATAAATAAATAAATAAAACGCTCGTCGGAGTTGAAAGAGTCCGAAAGCCTTTTTATGTTTTACGGTGAAGGAGACGTTATTCACCAACCAGCAGTGAAATACGCCATTATTGCGCGTGAATTGTCATGAGTTTATAGAAAATTTTCCGGTATTGCTATCCCCTAGTTTGACACCACCTCATTCTTCCGGACCCCTTCCTCCACTCCCCTATCACCCTTCGAGTCTTCACTGATGATAATCACTTCGGCTCCGCGCTTACATCGATCCATAATTATCATTCGCAGAAATAAAGATTTAGAACCAATGAAATCTGCGATGAAATTTTAAGGAAATTACATCAATTTCCCTGAAAATTTATCGAATAAATAAATGCAATTTCGGAGGTGAAAGCCTACTCAGTTTGGATTTATGCCACTGCATTTGCTTCGTATATTTCATCAGCAACCGAAAAGCCTTTCATTTGCCTCTTCAAATGCACAAGAATTATCGCCCCATTACCGATAATAGGGTGAACAAATCAAGAGAATTGCTCTCTGAAAGAGCAATCGCAGATTGTGGTAAATGATACCTTTCTTATGTGACATAGAGAGTCGAGCAGTCTCTTGAACATTAAACCCACCGAATAGAAGATTCCTCACGGGAACCTTACGGCACAACCCTACTTAAAAATGGAGCCTCTTGTTTTGATTTTAAGGAAAGAAGCAACACTTGTTCTTGATCCAGCAAAACATTCCAACAAAGCGGCAAACTGCATCGAAACACTCGGTGGGTTTAGTAAATCAGGTGAATGGCTATGTGAGTGAAGCCTATAAGCAAGCCACTTAAGCGCTATCAAACTGACTTACTTTATATGCAGCGCAAGGAAGCTTATATTGCCAGATATGTGTGACTCCTCTGATGAGCTCATAGGTCATCCGAACTGGTAAAGCACCTTCCGCCAAAAACTGATGAGTCGAAAAAGGTCAGACATCTTCAGCAGTCAAGTGAATCCGCTTCCTCAAATTCTTTGTGGGATATTTTGTAAAGGCACTTCCTGCCCATCACAGTAAATGAATGAATAAAATAACATGAAGAATGAACCTATAGAAAATTGCATCATGTGTTGTTGGCTGCCACCATATATATCAATCCTGGGTACTACATGCAGGTACTGATGCAGTATTTAATCTCGTTGCTTAGCAGACACGTTGTGTGTCAGTTTTTGCTTTCACTTCGATCACAGAGGTTCATTACTGACCTTCTAAGAAACGGCTGTTTGTTTGAATCATGCCTATCTAACTACTTTTCTTTTGTAGGTTGGAACCTTACCTGTAGCAGAGCTGCATAATTATTGTCGTTTTACCAATTCACCTTTCCTCCTACGCTTTGCCTGAGCATTTTTTTATGTCGCTATTATGCATATGACTAAAACAACAGGAATTCCTTAGACAAATAACTCTGCTGTTGACGTTTCGTTCGGTTTAATTCCTTCAAAACTTTCACCTAATCTTCCAAATTTCTCGGATTGATCACTTATTCTCTTTAACCTTCTAAGAAGTTATATTGTTTAAATGATGGTCAGAACTGAATGAGGATTTCGAGAATGTTCCCTAAAGAAATGCTCTAATTACAAACTGAGTCAATCGAAAATTGAGCTTTGAAGAATACTGGCGCTTGCAGATTTTAGTGTGGTGAGCTTATAATGCTGCGGTGTTGGTAGTTCAGTCATTTCAAGAGGTGGATCGATTTGGTTTTTCCTTGTTTTCTCTCGTTCCTCTTGTGCTGATGAATTTACTTCGTAAAAATTGAGAAAGAACAAATGAGATTCACTTATTGGCAACTTGGCGCATATATGCAAACAAACCATTAATGGCTATCAGTCAAAATATTGACAGCTGTGTTCTGCCCATGCGTTATGTCTGTACACGTCATGAAAATTGCTACGCTTGCTATGGTGAGGGCCATAGTCTCGAATAGACCTCACCTCGACACCACACATAAAATCTCGCTCTTACACTCTACTCGAATTATTACTGCAAATGCTTGTTTACAAGGGCATTCTAAGATTTTGTTGGCCTAAAATGAAGACACAAATTCTCACCATTCTCATAAGAACTGAACAACGGACCACTTCATTAGCTCAAATTTTCGAATATTCATTTTTTTTAAACCAATAATATGTAAAATTTTCAAACAATGAGTCTTATTCACTCCAAAGCAAAAATTCTATGAAAAACAAATTTCTTTGAGCGGAACTTTGTTCTGCATCGCCTTGTTGTGTTTCATCACTAATAAGTTAAGGCACATTTTCAGGCTGGAAAAACCGCAAATTCCGAGCCTCTTTGTGGAATTTCGTCGTCTAGAAAAGATCTTTTCACACTGCATTCCCCAATGGATGCACCCCTAGCTGAGCATATTTGCAAGCTAAAGTTATAGTGTTTATAACGACACGACAGCACTAGAGAACAAGTGAAAATTCCACTGTACGCTCTACAGGTCACCTTTTTCCGATCGGGTGTACTTGTGCTTGCTCATTTATGTTTCAGAGAATTACGGTGATTGCACCTTTATGTAAATGGGGTTAGTAGTTGATGCGTTGTGAACCACTATGGTGATTCGATCATCGTCTAAAGCAATAGCTAAATTGGGCAGAACTTCAAAAGAAAGTATACTTTTCGGAAGATATTCGACGTTGCTGCATTCGAATATTACTGAAGCTTGGTGGAAGGGGAGAACAGCATTCGTTTTGAGAATGGTATTCTCAGCGGTGGACAGTCCAACATCGAGGAAAAGACTGCTGCCGAGTTTTTCNTAGTCCAACACCCAGGAAAAGACTGCTGCCGAGTTTTTCAAATAAGTTCTAGAAACACACCTGGTGACCTTCACTGATTGCACCATTTTCATAAGTTTTAGCGCAAAAGTCTTCAAAAGCGCGAAGACGGATAACTAACAAACTGAACGTGCATGAAAAGGTTATTTCTGAAAATTTTCATCTTGAAGCACAGCTGAGGTCTTAAGCTGGAAAGCTCGTAATGTACGATAAAGCCATACCAAATAGAAAATTTCTGGTAAGAAATGGGTCTAATCCGATTCGTCTGAATCCCCTATCAGTGGGATTCAGATTCATCGTCCCACTAGAAGCCTATTCGAACATCGGTGATTTACAGGCTCCGATAGCGACAAATGGCTCCGAAGTGGAATATGTTCGATCACGAAGCTGCCAGCCGAAATCAACATTTTGCAAGGCGCACAATTCAATTTCTATGCAGACTTTCCGTCCAAAAAAGGTGAACCATTTGAGCGATATCAGAAAGTTCTTGACGGTGTTATAACTATGATGTTAAAAACCACTAAAACAAAGTGCATAAATTCCTGAAACCTTCCTTAATTTGCATTTTTTCATACGACTTGTTTCGAACGTTCATTTTCTGCCATAAAGATAAAGTATTAAATAATGGTGATCGTTACTGTGGCCGATGCAGCATCGAATATCGGAATTGATTGCACCTAAATAGTCGTTTTTACATAACGCTTTATTGCTGGCAATAGTACATCATAAGTACGCCGCATATATGAGCATCACCTAGCAATAGAACACTTCGATGAACTGTTCCAGCGATACAATCGTAGCGTATATTAAGCACTCAAATATGAGCCAATAATAACTAAGCGCGTGCGGTGACGAGCGCTCGCAGGCAGAAACCCTCC